>CM024532.1:8430482-8572932 GCA_014182385.1 Eucalyptus viminalis
AGTATGTTACTAAGTAACCTTTTTCTTATGTTTTATATCCTCGAGATCCATGCTTTGCCAGTATAACTTACTATTTGCGACTTTTTTGTCGTCGCTACTTTTTGTGTGAGCTAACTTATTTGAGCAAATGTTGTGACGAGTCCATTGGGCTGTCATTTTAAGAAAATAGAATGAGTAAGAGCATTACTTAGAAAAGAGAGGACAGAGAATTCAATGATATTTATCAAGAGTAGTCGTGTCAGAGGATATGCATAGTTTTTATGGCGAATAGTTGTTTGGGGTTCTGGAGCAAATGTTTATCTAACGTGGAATGAAAACTCGGTCGAACATTTGAATCTTGACTTTCTCTTTCAAGTAATTTAAGTTTACAGTGTGCGGTGGCATACGTTTAGATAATCGCATATTGTAAATATGTAAATAGTGTCCCATCAAATGACGTGGGGAACACATATGACTTTACCATCTAGTCTCAACAATCTCTCCATCTTCTCTTTCACTGTCACATGGTACTTGAAGAGTCCGCTCCAGTCTACTACGTTCTTTCTTATTGTGGCAGATGCAAGCATTGTTCAGAATTGGCAGGGGCGAACCTCCTCCAATTCCTGATTCTTTATCGAAAGAAGCTCGAGACTTTATTCTTAACTGCCTACAAGTAAACCCAAATGATCGGCCTACTGCAGCGCAGTTGCTAGACCATCCCTTCGTGAAGAAGCCACCTATAAGTTTTTGCTAGGCCATCCCTTTTTGGTTAATTGCTGAGAAGGTAATTTTACTTTTTCTGTTTGTATTCTTGTTGTTAGATGGCTAGTTGGAGTATTCTTCTTTTGGGCTAATGACAAGATACCTTCGTCAACTTACCACATTTCTACTGTTTACTCCGAGCCTACCTATTCAACTTTTAACAGTCTACACTACTGTTTAAATTTGGAGCAAATAGTCCACGAAATTATAGGGTCCATGCTTAGTTTCCCAATTCCCTTACACCCTTTTCACGTTTCTGCTGTCTGCTCTAATGTTTCCACCAAATCATCCTGAAACTTTCGATTGAGTGAGTTGCCCTTAGTGGTTAATTGGTATGCTATAGGTTAATTTGTCTTTTGCCAGGTTAGAGGTTTGTGGAATTGATTGTTATGCCATGAAAACAACCATAGTTGCAGCTTCCCTTAGCATATATTAGAATCTGGGAATATCTACATGAAAGTTTCGGTAGCGTGACAGAAACAATGACCCTATAAGAAACGAAAGTGGATAAATAGGCTTTGTACTTCCTGTTGTCGAACTTCCTTGTAAAGTTGCCTCATGTGGTAAGAGTTTTTATTGGACACTGGACGTGTCACACCCAAAATCCTGGATAGGGGTAATGACACGGCCATCCTTTCGTTAGACAAACGCAACTTCAAACCACTAATGACAGATTCATTTCCAAATTGAGATCAAGAAGACAGAGAAAGACTAGAAGACACGCTGCTTCTTTCAAGTACAAAATGGCACGTGCATAAATGGAGGGAATCGTATCCCCCAAATCACAGAGAGACCAGTCCAGGTGAGAATCAAGCAGCAAGACGACCAGCAGCTTGAGCAGAAAACACATCGAGGCCGAGGAAGCGAGGATTTACAATTTTATTGCCCAACTTCTTGTTTTCGACGATTTGCATGCTTCGGATCATCTCCAAGAGACTTGATACAGTGATCCGAAGGTCGAAATGGTCGTGGGCCCGGCGAAATTGATGGTGAAGGAGATGAATCGGAGGAGGAGCTAGAGGAGCAAGTTTGACACGGAACTCAAAGTTGTGAGATCTGAATATCGCGGGAGACTTTGCTGCGGACAAATGAGATTTTTTAAAGATTTTCAAGAATTTTCAATTTTAAGATTTCTAATTCGACCTTTTTTCTGTCCTATCCCAATCTATGTAATTTTATATCGTATTCCAATTAAAATACAGACGCAATCTCCTCTGTATTTCAACGCCGTATCAACCGACAAAAAGAAAAAGCAACCTTCGAGATTTTCTTATTCTGGCTTTCTTTTGATGGCTTCCGTACTGCTGCTTCTTGCCTGCTAAAAAGCCCCAGGTCGGGAAAAGCCCATCACGCCGGCATGAAACTATACACGCTCGCTCTGCAAGAAGAATAAATCTTCTACCCGAAAGAGAAGATGAATCGATCACGTTTCAAAAGGAGGAGGGATCAGGACTTGATTGGATAGTGTTGCGACCTATCCTCGGAGGAAGAGGACAAGTTTAGAGGGTATTATTTAAAGAACAGGCTTAAGACCCATGATTAGGCGTGATTGGACTCTCCATGTGCCCCAATACCCGCGTGTGACACGGGATATTCTTTAGAATTTTGTAAAAAAAAATCGCCACTAACCATTGAAGTCGGCTAGAAATCAAGTGAGGCATAGAAGTATATCTCACTTTCTACGCAACCAAAAAATCTAAAGTCGGGGACTTGATTACATTAATTAACCAATTAGTGCATTTTCGGTACCTAATTTTGTTCATTTTAACAAAATGATTTTTTGGCAGGCGGTTTGGATTGATTTTATACCTATCTACTAACATGTAAAGTAATCATGCGGGTGCGCAATCATTAAAGTAACAATCATAACTACCAAAATCTTAATTGCAGTAAAATTAGACAAGTGCAATTAACATAAATAAATAGATAAGCAAATCAAACATAAGATATAATCGAAAAAAACGAGCAAATAGAGGTCTAATTATCTTAAGAATGCAAAACATAATCATTCCTAACCAAACCCTACACTCTTAGGGATTTTCAAAATCTTTTTAATATATATAAATTAGCTAATTTCTTTTAAAAATTTTAATTTTTAAATTTTTAAAAAAAAAAACTTTAATGCTTTTTTTTTTTAAAAAATAATAATTTATTTATAAAAAAGTTAATTGCATTTTTTCCCGGAACAGGTCGGGTCGGGTCGGGTCTAACCCGATCGGGTCCGGCTCGACCGGTTTAGGCCCAACCGTCCCTGGTCGGGCCTAAACCCGACCTAACTTGGGCCCGAACCCAAGCGAAAGCCGGGGTCGAATGGGCCAGATTGTGATCTGGCCCACTCGACCAACGCCCCTTTGGTCGCCACCGGGCAGTCGCGGCCAGGGGCGCCATGAAGGTGCACGCCGGTGACGGCGTCGCCATGGTAAGGCGGGGTGATCGGCGCAGCTTCCTGGCTGCAACGGCGTCTCTCCGACATCCGGGGGTCCTAGGGGTCCACGCGGAGGAGCTTCGGGGGAGAGAGAGCCCATTCGGGCATTATAGCGAACAGGCGGAGGGCATGGGTGAATCAGGGGGCTTCCGGCCTAGCGGGGCTCGAGGCGGTGGCGGCGGCGACCAACAAACAACCAGCCATAAACAGAGACCTAAGGGGGAATCTACGGAGGCCGGAGCTCGCCCGAAACGGACGGGACGAGCTCCGGCGAGCTCGAATTCGAAAATACACACCAGATGTTCGACGAAATACCAACCTGAGTCCGGCGGGAATGGCGACTTGGGAACGCGTCGGCTGCAGCGGTGGTGACCTGGAAGCGTGTCAGCGGCGGCGACGGCGACTGATTCTCCTACCTCCTCCTGTTTCTTCCCTCTTTCACTCTCTGTTTGCTCTCCTCCCTCTATCTCCTCGCTCTCCGTTCTGCCTCCTGGGCTCCGGCGGAGTCGGAGTTGGAGGCGGTCGACGACTCCGGTAGTGGTCGACGGCAGCGATCGACGGCTCCGGGGTCTCTCTTCTCCTCTCCTCTTCTCGGTCTTTTCTCCCTCTTCCCTCTCTTTTTCCCCTTTCTTCCCCCTTTCTTCTTGCTTTTTCGACCGTTCGGCTCGCACGCGTGCCCTCGGCTGACCAACCCGCGGGCTCTGCCAGCCGGCTCTGACCTGAAGATCGCGCCGCTCGCCTGCCACCCTGCGGATCATGCTGTCCCCTGCCGCCGCTCCTCCCTGCTCTAGCGTCTGCTTTCTGCTTTTTTTCTTCGCAGGTTCCCCGTGCAGAAAACGGCTGAGGGAGAAGACAACGGTGCGGGCCGGGCCGAAGGGAAGAAGAGGGCTGGCCCGCGCGAAGGGGAAAAGAAAAAATGAAAAATGAAAAAGGAGGGGTTGGGCCCAGGCCCACGCAGGGAGAAATAAGAGGAAGAAGGACGGGCCGGGCCAAGGCTGGATCCGGCCCGACCCGAACTACCACGGCTTTGCTTCTTTTTTTTTTTTAAGGAAAATTCATAATTAAATTTTTTTATTTTTTATTTTGATTTTTTATTTTTGATTTATATATTTATATATATACTTTTTGAAAGATAAAAATTAAGTGTCAATAGATGGCCACCCAACTCGAATTCTGTTTATATTTGTTTATACAGAACAGTATAAACAAGAATTCTGTAATTCGATGATCACAGAACAATAAAAATACATCATGCCTGTCTTGGGCTCGATGGGTTCCTCGTGCTTCCCGCTTAATTAGAGTTCATCTCCCTTCGCGAATAGAGACGGAGAGAAAGAGGAAAAACATACAATTTGATGCCTGCAAAAGGCCAGAATATTCTCGTTTTAGGATTCCAAAGCCTTTACTCGTTCTCCCTTTTTCCCACTCTCTTTCACCCTTTTTTTCGTCGGCGGAAGCGCACGGCGGCGACCGCGCAAAATGAGAGTGAAGAGCACCGAGGTGGTGGCCGCTGACGATGGGAAGACTGATGATTCCGACTTCTTCTCGTCACTTGCTGTGATAGAGGGAGGCCCTCCCCAGGTTCTGCATCTCGATCATACTTATGGGAATTTTAAGCTGATCTACGATTCAATAAAAGCGTGAGAGCTCTATTTTTTCTAGCGATGGGTGTTTCAAATTAAAGGGCACCTCATGGAAAAAGCTTAAGTAATTGGGAGGTGGGGCAAATGGAATTGTCTATGAAGCCATCACTAAGTAAGGACACATTTGGTAACACCCAAAGAACAATTTTTGAATAGAAATAATTTTTTTTTTTTGTTTCTTTCCCAAAAACAATTTTTTAATATAAGAACGCGCTATGTAATTTTACAAAATTTCTATTCCTGGGAATGAAATGCATTTGGTAAAATTATATAATTTTGTTATTTCTTTTAATTTTTAATATTTTTATTATATTTTCTTTTTTCCTTTTTCTTTTCTCACCTTCTTCCTCTTTGTGGCCGATCACCGGCGGCCGATGACCGGATGAGCGAGGTTCGACAAGCTCACTAGAGCCTCACCAGGCCAGGGCGAGGGCCCACGAGCTATCTGGAGCCTTGCCTGACCACTAGGAGGCTCGGCCTCACCCAAATCTGGCGAGGCCAAGCCTCCCGATGGCCTGGCGAGCACCACAAGGCTTGGCCTCACTAGATCTAGGCGAGGTTGAGTCTCGCCAATGGCCTCGGTGGCCGGGCAAGCCTCGTCAGGCCACCGGCGAAGCTCGACTTGGCTCAGCCTCTCTGGGGGCTGGTGACGCTCCAGCCAGGTTGCCAGCCATGGCCAAGGCCAACAACCAACCCAAAGGAAGAAGAAGAAAAAAAAGAAAAGAAAGAGAAGAAAAAAAAAGATAAGAGAGAAAAATTGTTTCTAGAAATTGTTCTCGAGAACAAGAAATTACTTTTTTTTACTTCTTGTTTTTGTTCAAAGTCTATTCCCGAGAACAAAAGTTTTACCAAACATGTTTCTGTTCTTTTTTTGTTCTAAGGAACCGGAACACTTTTTAACAAACAAACCCTAAGATTCCTCTACTTCTCACTGATAATCATTTTGAACATTCTTGGTATGATCAATTTTTTTGGCGAAGTAAAATTGGTATTATGCTTTCCGATGGTAATTCTAAGCGTTGAACTTAGAATTAAGAACACTTGGCCAACATGTATTTGTTGAGGCAACCTCATCCAATCTCCAAAAAAATTCCAATTTCCAATTTGAACTTTTTATACTTTTGGAATGGAATATATATGGAATCACACGTATAGGATCAAACCTTATTCCATGGTATTTACATGAGAAATCTCTTTCTTATTCTTAATTAAGCCCCCACGAGGGCTTAGTTGACCATGATTTATGTTTCATCTTTCGTTTCTTTTTTTCGAGAAATATATAGATCAATTCCCATTCTTTCTTTTTCTATTGATTATTTTTTAATCGAGAAATATGGATATAGATCATCTGTTCATAGATTAATGAAAATGCACAAAAGCTCTATTTCCATATGCCACATTCTATGAGTCTTCCTTCCCAAAGGTGTATCCAATTACTTTAAATGCTTGATCTTCACATTGGGAATTGGAGTTCTGGCATGATTGGCATGGCATTTATTGAACACCATTCTTCATTACCAAACATATTGATGAATTGAAGATTTGTATTTCAAAAATCACGTAAATTTATTTGTTCTCCATGGCTTTATTGTAAAGCCAAAAACCCCAAAATTTATCCAAAGTGACAAATTTATTTCAAAAAAAAAAAATTTGTAACATAAAAAACCATAAACTTTGCTAATTGTAACACATTTATTTAAAAAAAAAATAGTGGCATAAAAAATCCTAAACCTATAATCATGCGATACATTTACCTCAAACTATAAGACATTTTTGTCTTTTACTTTTTAATTTTTTCTTCTTCTTCTCTCTTCCCTCTGTCGGCCATGGCGGAGGGTAGAGAGAAGAAGAAAAAAAGGGAAAAGAAGAAGAAGATGAAAATGCCCTTGGCCATAGAGTTTGGGTAAATGTATCATAATTAGCAAAATTTAGGGTTTTTTTATGTTACAAAAAAATTTAAGATAAATTTGTCACTTTATGTCAAATTTGGGATTTTTGATGACTTTTTCCCCTTTTTTTTAATCCCTTAAATCGTGGATTGAAATTGAGTGAGACGTCATACACACATCTCCCAGGATTTGAGGACCTAGCCGGACTTGACCATATTCTTCTCTTCCTAGGTGGAAGTGGTTCTCGATATGATCTTCCTACCCATTCATGTCTTAATTAAGTTCTCGGCTTTGTTAATATGTATGCATCCGCAAAAGAATAGATAGGAACAAGAAACACCAACATAGGTTACTAAAAGGTGAGACCCAGAAATAATTAAATGGCCACAACACTTTATTGGGGAGTGTTTCAGCCTTATTAAAAGCCGAAAATGCCGTCAGCCATAGAAATATTCATGGGACTTGGAGTGAAATGGTCCTCTCATGTTCCACAACAAAGATGTTAACCACGACACAGGCGTCTCCCACGACAGGTTTTTTGCCTCTAGGAAGCGTAGATAGGTGCGCACAACTTTTGCAGGATAAGCAATTGATGAGGATTGCATAACCTTGGGATCCGTGATGGAGTGCTCTTTGTTTTTTGCTTGTTTGATATTAGGCCATGTCTCATAAATTTGAAGTGTTTTTATTAATGACATGCCGCTTCAAGATAATCGCTTCTATCATGTCATGAAAAGTTTATGTGGATGACAATCAGACCTGTCGATGCAAGGATCAACTTACACTGTGGTGGTAGGGAATGTTGTTGGGAAACTAGTGGTGCTTACCGAGTCCGTCTATAGTTCTTTTCTTTTTTTTTTTCTTTTTCTTTTTCTTTTTCTTTTTTTGCGCTTTTCATTCTCAATCATTTCGCCAACACCAAAATGAAGAAATAATTACACTTCAATTTTACGTTGACTCGCTTTAGATCTTTGTTTTCCCGTCAGTTATTGCAATAAATCAAACCCCGGAAAGTCCGACTGGATTGGCACTTTCATTTCCAAATGGAGTGGACGAAGACATCGACCAGATAAACAAGATGAGAAGACACAGAAAACACGCTGCTTCTTTCAAGTACAACATGGCATGTAGACGTTCAGAGGGAATCGTGTACCCAGATCACTGAGAGACCAGTCCAGGTGAGAAGCAAGCAGTAAAACCGCCAGTGGCTTGGGCAGAAAACACATCAAAGACCAAGGAAGCGATGATCTACGATGGTATTGCCTAACTTCTTGTTTTCGATGGTTCGCATGCTTCGGATCGCGGAGCTCATTTGTGCAGTCAAGGAAGCTCCATTGTCCCGCCGAAATAGCATCTGCAGTCTCCGAGAGATGGGTCTTCATCTCTGAGATCTTGGTATGGTGAAGCCGAGCAGGACTATGGTTCGGAGGTGGAGATGGCGGCTGATCTGGCGAAATTGGCGGAGAAAGAGACGAACGGCAGGCAAATTCTAAATGGTTTAAAGTTTCTTCATAGCAAGAATGTGATACACAGGTAGAAGAAAAATGCTTGACTTTGCATTAGTAGTTTTGACTAATTGAAATAGCGATTCACACTTCTCATTTCCGATGGAAGGTTGATTTTGTTAAGGAAAGAAATCATGACCAGACAAAGCGCACATTGAAATTTATATATCTTGTTTCATGGCACACCCCCATGTTGCCTTTTGATGATACTTCTTTACTTGTCCAAATACTTCTTGTGGATTTAAGGGAGTTTTCAAATCTTAAACCAACATGTAGTGTTATGAAAAGTAGATTTCTTGTGATAATCAGCAAACAACAAAGTAACATTACTCGAGCTTGTTTATCAGTATTTATTGTAAAGGGAAAAATTGCATTGTATTATTCAATAAAAGTCTATATATACATTAAGGGGGTGCATGATAAAAATAATTTATGTTCCAGAAATGATTTTTCTGTCTTAGACCAATTTCTGAAACAGAAACTTGTTTGATAACGCTTATCAAATTTTCTATTTCTGGAATAGATTTCTATTCCAGAAATAGAAATTGAGGAGAAATCAGAAATAGATATTTTCTATTTCTGATTTCTTCATAAATCAATTTCTGATTTCTCTGACCTAATTTCATTCTTCTCCCTCGTACGCCTCTTCTCTCTGCCTCCTCCTCCGCCTCTTCTCTACCTCCTCCTCCTCCGCCTCTCCGCCTCTCCTCCGCCTCTGCACCGACGCCCTCCGCCTCTTCTCTCGCACCCCCGCCACTCGTTCCCCGCGGGCCGGAAGCCCTCAACAGATCCGAGCACCGATGCCCTCCGCCTCTTCTCTCGCACCCCCGCCACTCGTTCCCCGCGAAGCCGAAGCCCTCAACGAGATCCGAGCACCGACGCCCTCCGCCTCTTCTCGCCTCCTCCTCCTCCTCCGCATCCCCTCGCTCCGCCTCCGCCTCCGCCTCAGCCTCTGCCTCCGCCTCTCTGCTCCGCCTCCGCCTCTGCCTCCGCCTCTCTGCTTCGCCTCCGCCTCTCCTCCGCCTCTGCTCCGCCTCTCATCTGCCTCTCTGCTCCGCCTCCGCCTCTGCTCCGCCTCCGCCTCCGCCTCCGCCTCTCCTCTACCTCTCCTCTGGCTCATCAAACGAATTTCTATTTTTGAAATATAAATTCTATTAAGTTATCAAACAGTTTTTTTTCCTTAGAAACTCATCCAGAAATAGAAATCGAAAAATTCATTTCTGTTCCAGAAATAGTTTTCTAGAACAGAAATGTTGTCATGCACCCCCTAAGTAATCAGCAACAAAATTAACCATAAAGACCTCTATACCCTTTTATACCTCTAACAGACCACTTTACCTTTTTATAACACTTGACATTTTGCATGGACGGGATTATTTTACTATGTGAACGCTTGAAGGTGGAAATATAAATTTGCAATACCGTTAAAATGTGAGGGATGAAAATTTTAACCTTTTAAGGGCCTGCATGGTAACACTCCAAAAAAGTGTTTCTGGAACACTTTTGTACTTTTTTGTTTCAGGAACAAAAAAGAACAGAAACGCGTCCAAACGCGTTTCTGTTTCTTTTTTTTTTTTTTTTGTTCCTTTAACAAAATTGGAGCAAAAAAAAGAAACACAAAAAAGTTGCTTCTTATTCCAGAAACAATTTTGAAGAAGTGTTTTTTCTCTCGCTTCTCTTTTCTTCTTCTTTTTTTCTTCTTTTTTCTTTGGCCAGTCGCCGGCCTCGGCCATGGCCGGCAACCGGCCGTCGAGGGCCGGCGACGCCGTTGAGGGTCGGCGACCTCGCCGGAGCGTCGCCGGCCCCCGGTGCGGCCGAGCCTCGCCCGCGCCGACGAGGCCGAGCTCGCCTAGCCAGGCGAGGCTCGGCCTCGCTTGAGGGGAGATCTTTGGCTAGGGTCTCGGCGAGGGGCTCTGGAGGACGGTGTGACGGCGGTGCGGCACTAGAGGCTTTGGGATCGGGACAGCGTCGAGCTGCGAGCTTCGGGGCGCAGGTGCTCGGCTCCGACGGCAGGGTGGCGAGGCTCGGCCTCACCCGCGCCTACGACACCGAGCCTCGCCTTGGCTAGGTGAGCTCGGGCTCGCCTAGATCCGGCGAGGCCGAGCCTCACCATGGCTGGGCGAGCTCGCCCAGATCCGGTGGGCGAGGCTGCCGGCTGAAAGAAGAAAAAAATAAAAAAGAGAGGAAAAAATGGAAAATAATATCAAAATATTTAAAAATTAAAAGAAACAAAAAAAGAATAAAAAAATTACCAAACGTGTTTCTATTCATTTTTTATTCCCGGAACAAACGTTACCAAACGCATTCTTTTGTTCAAAAATTGTTCCCCGGAACAGAAACACTGTTTTTGTTTCTGTTCTCGGGAACATAAAAGGAACATAAACATTACCATGCAGCCCCTTATATTTCCTTATTGCATCTTGCTGCGTTCTCATGCTTCCAGTTCCTTCCTTCCGTAGGGACATTAAATGCGCCAACATACTGCTCGGCAAAGGTAAATCCGCGAAACTTGCAGACTTTGGATTCGCAAAGGTATGTCCCATCAGCAACATCAATCTCTCTCTCTCTCTCTCTCTCTCTCTCTCTCTGCATAAGCGCATGAGCAGCAAAGGCACATGCTCAAATACATACACATGCACAAAGCGCGTGCGAGCAACAAAGATGCATGTACAAATACGCGCTTGACAAACACACGTATAGACAAGCACAAAGTGAAGCACATGCTGTCCTTTACCTTTCCAAGATAAAATATTAACTCTGTTTATTCATGCAGGATACTAATATGAGTGCCGCTAAATCCCCAGTAGGAACTACTTTGTATATGGCACTTGAGGTTTGCACCTTCAGTTGCCTTCTCTCTTTTTTTAACGTACTATCATTGGCTGTAAAAGGCACATTTCTTTTCCATCTCTTTTTCGTCCTCCTCGGTTGTAACTGCAGGTCGTCGGGAGTGAAGACAAGGTTAGCTATGGGTCGGCAGTTGATATTTGGAGCCTCGATGTACTGTTTTAGAGATGTTAACCGGCAAGGCTCCATATCCTGACTCAGATGAAGTATGTAATTGAGTAACCTTCGTTTTATTTTATGTCCTCGAGATTGTTGGATTTTTGATGTCTCAGTGCTACTGTTTTTAGACTAAAGCTTCTCTGTTATGTTTTATATTGTTTTAGTTTATTTTCTTACTTAGTCAATTATGTTATGCAGTTGTTGTTGTGTTATTTAGGAAGTTAAGTACTTGTTCGGGTGCAGTTACAAGCTGAACGTGTGTGTGTGTGCAGTTATTTTTTTTCTTTTTGGTTTAAGTCGTGTTTTGTACTTGACTTTTTACTAGAGAACTATAGAAGGCAGTTTTTATGCTCTGTTCTCTCTGTTTCCTCTGTTTTTCTTCTTTCTTCCTCGATATCTATAGTTCTGGCATTTCTGCTTCTTTTTGCTGCTTTGATCAGCATCAACAAGTGGTATCGAGCATCGAATGATCTTGAGGGACTGTGAAGTGAAGCAAGTATTGTAGTGCAAAGAGGTTAGAGGGTGATGGAGACAGGTTCAAGTGGTTTTTCTATGATGGCTTCTCCAAGGTTTACTGGAGAGAATTATCAAGCATGGGCTGTTAAAATGAAAGCATTTATGGAGGGTCATGATCTGTGGGAAGCTGTGGAGGATGATTATGAAGTTGCTCCACTTCCAAATAATCCGACCATGAATCAAATCAAGCTTCATAAAGAGAGAACCACAAGGAAATCCAAGGCAAAATCTTGCCTGTAAGCTACTGTCTCGCCTACCATCTTCACTAAAATTATGAAGTGTGACTCTGCGAAGGTCATATGGAATTTCTTGAAGGAAGAATATGAAGGAGATGAGAAGATAAGAGGTATGAAGGTGCTGAATCTCTTGAGAGAATTTCAGAGACAGCAAATGAAGGAATCTCGAGTCGGTGAATGAATACTCGATAGGCTAGTGGGAATAGCTGATAAAATCGAGTTTTGGGAACCGACTTGAGGGATGATAGGCTTGTTCGAAGATCCTAGTGTCTCTTCCAGAAAAATTTGAAGCTACTATAGCTTCTCTGAAAACACAAGGGACTTGGCTGATATAAAACTTGCGAGTTGCTGAATGCTTTGTAGGCACGGGAGCACGAAAGACTAATGAGGAGAGAAGATCATGTTGAGGGGGCATTGCAAGCCAAAGTAAAGCAAAATGATGGAGGCAAAGGGAAGAAATGGATTCAGTTTAAGGGAAATGTTGCTGATTCGAAATTTTTACCAAAAGAAGGAAATGTTGGTGGATCTAGCAAATGGAAAAATAATAAAAGGCCATGTCGATCGTGGTGGAACCAACCATCGTTCTTTAGATGCTGGAAAAGGCCGATGCGAGGTGCGTAAGATGCCACAAGTTGGGTCATATGGAAGCTATTTGCAAAGGGAAAGCCTATCAGCAAACAGGAGAAGCACAAGTGGCAGTGAGTGAAGTTGATGAAGAGCACTTATTTGTTGCTTCAGCTGGTGAATATTCAGTCGAAAATAGTACATGGCTGATAGATAGTGGTTGTACTAATCACATGACTGGCAACTTAGAGCTATTCAAGAGCATAAACAAAACAATAAAGTCCAAAGTCAGAATTGGCAATGGACAGCATATTGAAGTTCGGGGGTAAAGGTGTAGTTGCTGTTAAAGGAAACCGGGGGTGAAGTTAATCAGGGATGTCCTCTTTGTGCCAAACATTGACCAGAATCTGTTAAGTGTTGGTCAGTTAGTGGAGAAGGGCTATATAGTGAAGTTCGAAGGAAGGGAATGTCTCATTAAAGATACTGACAGCAATGAAGTCTTGAGAGTTCAAATGAGGGATAAAAGTTTTTTGTTCAAGCCAAATGAGATGCAGCAGATGGCTTTGAAGTATACATAAGAGAATATAGAGCTGTGGCACAAAAGATTGGGGCATGTTCATAGGAGGAGTATGCTGGTTATGCAGAGAAATGGCCTGGTAGATGATTTACCAAGCTTGAAGGAAGAGCTTCCACAATGCAGAACCTGCCTTCTTGGCAAACAAACCAGATTTCCCTTCAAAGGAGGAGTCTCGAAGACATATCAAAAGCTGGAATTAGTTCACACTGATGTGTGTGGACCTATGTTTGAACCTTCTTTAAATGGAAGCGGGTATTTTATTACTTTTACTGATGATCTGACTAGAATGAGCTGGATCTATTTTCTGCAAGCTAAGACTAAAGTAGCTGATGTATTTATGAAGTTTAAAGCATTAGTTGAAAATCAAAGTGGGAAGAGAATCAAAGCTCTCAGGTCAGACAATGGATCTGAGTATACAGCTAACAAATTCAAACTGATTTGTGAGCAAGCTGGAATTGTACAGCAATTTACAGCCCTTTACTCACCTCAACAGAATGGGGTTAGTGAGAGGAAAAATAGAAGCATTATGGAGATGGCCAGATGTTTGATGCAGGAAAAGAATTTGCCTAAAAGTTTTTGGGCTGAGGCAGCCAACACTGCTGTATTTCTTTTAAATAGATTACCTACAAAAGCTTTAGAGAAACTAACACCTCTCAAGGGCTGGCAAGACACTAAACCTTCTGTGAAAAATTTGAAGGTTTTTGGAAGTTTGTGTTATACTCATATTCCTGATGTCAAAAGGGATAAGCTTGATAAAAAGGCTGAGATTGGAATTTTTGTTGGATATCCAAAGACAAGGAAGATTACTGTGAGCATAGATGTTATGTTCTTAGAGGAAGATGAATGGAATTGGTTAAATGGAAGGAACACTGAATTGAAGCACTTTGAAAGACAACCTGAAACTGATGTGGAGACTAATGAAATTACGGGAAATGGAAGAAAATATAGATGATGAACCTGTAAAAGGCACAAGGTCACTTGCTGAGATCTATGAAAGGAGTAATGTGGCAGTGCTCGAACCATCAAATTTTGCTGAAGCCAAGGAAGATCAGAAGTGGTTTGCAGCAATGCAGGAGGATATGACAATGATTCAAAAAAATCAGACTTGGGAATTGGTAGACAGGCCATTAAATAAGAATGCGATTGGAGTTAAGTGGGTCTTTAGGACAAAACTCAATCCCGATGGCTCGTTAACAAGTATAAAGCAAGGCTGGTTGTGAAAGGCTATGCTCGGTATGGGGAGTAGACTATTCTGAAACTTTTGCTCCAGTTGCAAGGCTGGACACAGTAAGACTCATGTTAGCTGTTGCAGCCGAGAAGGGTTGGACTATTTTTCAGCTTGATGTCAAGTCTGCATTTCTAAATGGTGAGCTTGAAGAGGAAATTTTTATTGAACAACCTGAAGGGTTCTGTGTTAAAGGGCAAGAAGAGAGTGTATACAAATTGCATAAAGCTTTATATGGATGAAGCAAGCTCCAAGAGCCTGGTATGGAAAAATTGATCGATATCTACTGGATTTAGGTTTTAAAAGGAGCTTGAGTGAGTTCACTCTTTATATTAAGAAAGTGAATCATAGTGTGGTAGTTCTGTCTCTATATGTGGATGATCTTTCGGTAACAGGAAATGATGTTCAGCTGATAGAAAATGTTAAGCAAGGCTTATTTGTTGGTTTTGAGATGACAGACTTAGGAAAAATGGCTTACTTCTTAGGTCTGGAAATCAAGAAAAGTCCTTATGAAATCTTCATTTGTCAGAGGAAGTACTTAAAGGAAATTTTGAAGAAGTTTCAGATGGAAGAATGTCGAAGCGTCAGTACACCTATGGCAGCAAAAGAGAAGTTGCAGAAGAGTGATGGAACTAAAGCTGTGGATGTCTCGATGTACAAAAGTCTAATAGGTTGTCTCATGTACCTCACAGCAACCAGACCAGACATTCTATTTGCTGTAAGTGTTCTGTCCAGATTTATGAGTGATCCAAGTCAGCTTCATTTGATTGCAGCTAAAAGGATTTTAAGGTATTTGAAAGGAACCATGTTTTTGGAGTGAAGTTTTGAAGGAGTCAAGAATTCAATCTACAAGGTTATTCTAATAGTGATTGGGCTGGCTCAATGGATGATATGAAGAGTACATCTGGGTACTGTTTCAGTTTAGGATCAGCTTGTTTCACTTGGTGTTCTAAAAAGCAAGAAATTGTAGCTCAATCTACTGCAGAATCAGAGTTTATAGCTGCTACTGCAGCTGCAAATCAAGCCTTATGGCTGAAGAAGATAATGAAAGATCTTTGGCTAAACTCCAATGAATGTATCAAGATCAATGTGGATAACCAAGCTGCAATTGCAATATCTCAGAACCCAGTTTTTCATGGCAAAACTAAGCATTTCAAGGTCAAGTTCTTCTTTCTACGTGAGGTGCAACAAAATGGTGAGGTCATGCTGGTTTATTGCAGATCTGAAGATCAACTTGCTGATATGTTCACTAAACCACTTCAAGCTGGAAGATTTGAAGCATTGAGAAAGAAAATTGGAGTATGCAGCAGCTCGATCCAAGGAGGAGTTTGTTGGATTTTTGATGTCTCGGTGCTGCTGTTTTTAGACTAAAGCTTCTCTGTTCTGTTTTATATTGTTTTAGTTTATTTTCTTACTTAGTCAATTATGTTATGCAGTTGTTGTTGTGTTATTTAGGAAGTTAAGTACTTGTTCGGGTGTAGTTACAAGCTGAATGTGTGTGTGTGCAGTTATTTTTTTTCTTTTTGGTTTAAGTCGTGTTTTGTACTTGACATTTTACTAGAGAACTATAGAAGGCATTTTTTATGCTCTCTCTCTGTTTCCTCTGTTTTTCTTCTTTCTTCCTCGATATCTATAGTTCTGGCATTTCTGCTTCTTTGCTGCTTTGATCAGCATCAATAGAGATCCACGTTAGAAAAGATTTACTAAATAAGTCGAGCACACGTTGTGATGAGTCCATTAGGCCGTCATTCTGAGAAAACAAATTGAGTAAGAGCGCTACATAGAAAAGAGAGAGAACAGATAAATCAATGACGGTTATCTAGAGTATGGTCGTGTTAAAGGATATGCATAGTATTTATGGCTGATGGTTGGGATTCTGTAGCAAATGGTTAGCTAATATGGTGTGAAAACTCTGTTGAATATTTGAATCTTGACTTTCTCTTTTAAGTAATTTGGCACGGTTGTCTGTCGAAAAATTTGGAGAAAATCTCAAGATAGAAATTATTTTGTTTCAATTTATTTTATTTCCTTTTATTTCTGAATCCTTAGATTTAGGAAGTAGATCACCGGAAGTAGGAAATCTGTTCCTATTTTCTTGTTATAATAAAAGGAAGGGAAAAAGCCACGAAAAACCCTGAACTTTGCCCAAAGTGACACATTTACCCCAAAAATTTTTTTTGTGACGTGAAAAACCCCAAACTTTGCCAACCGTGACACATTTACCCCAAACTTTTTTTTGTGACACGAAAAATCCTGAACTTTCGTTATGTGACACATTTACCCCAAAATTAGAGGGCATTTTGGTCTTTTCATTTTTTAAAATTTTTTAAAATTTTTTTTTACTTTTTAATTTTTTTTTCCTTCTCTCTTCCCTCCGCCGGCTGGCCGGCGAAGGGAAGCTGGCGTCCGGCGAGGGCTGCCCTTGCCGGCGTCGGACGAGGGTCACCCTCGCCGGCCTCGGGCTTGGGCGGCCCTCGGGCTTGGGCGGCCCTCGCCGGCGTCGGGCGAGGGCCGCCCTCGCCGAGATCTCGGCAAGGGCTGCCCTCGCCCGACGCCGGCGAGGGCCGCCCTCGCCGCGTCGGGCGAGGACGGCCCTTGCTCCGCGTCGGGCGAGGGTGTCCTTGCCCTCGCCGATCCGGCGAGGACGGCCCCCGCTGCGTCGGGCGGGTGTCCCCCCCTCGCCGGATCCGGCGAGGGCCGCCCGCCCTGCGTCGGGCGAGGGTGTCCCTGCCCTCGCCAGATCTGGCGAGGGCCGTCCTCGCTCGACGCCGGCTTCCCTCCGCCGGCCCACCATGGCCGGCGAAGGGAAGAAGAAGAAAAAAAGAAAAAAAAAAAGGAAAAAGGAAAAAACAGAATAAAAAGACAAAAACGCCCTTGATGGTGTAAATGTGTCACGGTTTGGAAAGTTTGGGGTTTTTCACGTCACAAAAAAAGTTGGGGGTAAATGTGTCACTTTGGGCAAAGTTCAGGGTTTTTCGTGACTTTTTCCCTAAAATGAATAAACCACTTTTCTTCTTTGAAATCCGCATTTTTTTGGCAGTAATTGGTAAGCATTCGCGGATTGGTCCCAGTGAACCGTTGCATATCATCCACGTCTCCCACTCGTGCAATATCTGTGATTCCAGGAATGATCATGGCAGATGATTGACCGAAGCATGATGCACTTAGATTAGTCTACAGATCTTACTGATTTATCCGGCTATCATGTATTAGTTCCCCCTGTATTTACGATTCTCTACTACGTTTTCTTTTTTTCTTTCTTATCGTGGCAGTGGCTAGTACGTTGGAAAATTATGGACCGTGATTTTCCTAAAGTTCCCGACTATTTATCGAGAGTCGCTCAAAACTTCATCCTCAGATGCTTGCAAGAAAACCCTAGTGATCGGCCTACTGCAGCGGAATTGCTAGAGGATCCCTTTGTGAAGAAGCCACCTACTTCTACTGGTTTTGCTTCACCTTGTTAAGAATCATGTGGAAGCAGAACTTGTGGAAGCAGAGTCTGCACAAGCACACTCTGTTGATGTTGCTGGTTTATCAAACAAAAGGAAGGAAGATGCTGCTGCTACAATGAAGATCAGAAGAAGGGAAGTGAGCAGTGAGTCGTCAGCTATGTTAGCCACACGTGTACATGATGTCACTGGTTTGACTAGGAAGAATGGAGTCGGTGGCACAACTTCCAGCTCCATATGTCCAATTATGAATGGAGCTTTATTACTGAAGAACCGTTATTCTGTTTTGCAGAATTAACAGAATAAGCAACAGATTGTTCTTTATGTTAGTTATGTTTTCTAGTTCTGTTTTCTTATTCGTTTAGATCATGTAACATAAATAAGAGAATAAGAGAAAACGTGGAAAGTGTGTGCTCTCAGACGAATGTTTCTTCTTTCGTTCATTGAATACAGAGAAGAGAGAATCCAAAACTCTTCATTCATCGTCATCCTTCTCTTCTGTTCATTCTACTTTTCTTCACACACCTCACTTCAACAACATAGGCTCATAAGGTTTTACTCGGCCACCATCTATCTCCGAAGGTCGTCTTTTCAGTAAATGGGAAGAAAATACTTTCGTCAACTTTACCACATTGGTACTGTATACTCCAAATATTCATAACATTTACAGTCTAAATTCTTAAATTGGAGCAAACAGTCCATGTATCTCTAATGTTCCCAATTCCCCAAATAAACTTGAAATGTTCTACAGTTTTCTCCGTGAGTTTTAATTATTCCACCATATCTTCGAGAAACTTTCCACGGTGGTTAATTGGTACGCCATAGGTTAATTGGCATCTCCATAGGGAAGGGGTGCGTGCAATTGATTGTCACGCCATGGAAACAACCAGATTAGCATATATAAGAATTTAGGAGTACCAACATGAAAGTTTGAGTAGCGTGACTGAGACAGCGACACTTTGCGAAACGAAAGTGGATAAATAGGCTTTGTTCTTCCTACAATTGTCGAACTTCCTTGCAAAGTCGCCTCATGTGCAAAGAGCTTTTATTGGACACCGGATGGAAGTTTCGGACTACTTCAGCGACCAACTTGATCGAATGGCCTCGTCTTCTTTTGTGGGTGGGTGTCTTTCGGAAGGGTGTTAGTCTCCCGAAAAACAAATGGTATCGCGTTTTAACTCATTACGATAGACGTTCGGACAGGAAAAACAGAATGGATCGATAATCAGCTTTCTTTGGTGTTTGTGTAAATCTTGCAAGCCGGTGTCATAAAAGCTTTTCCTAATTAAATTGTCGGTAGTGCGAACGAAATGCCGCTGCAATTCTCTGTACAGCCACTCAATGGTCAGCGGCATATCGATGACTTGCAAACAGGCCCGGGGCGTCGCCAAGGTTGTGATGTGATTTCTTGCCAGATAACTTCTCTTTGACAGTGAGTGAGGGGCATGTATTAAATTGGGGCTTCTCAAAGGATTGACGTTCCTTGCGAGCGGTCTCGGGCTGCAACTCATTCTTTGGCGTCCTTATTCTGCTCAAGTTGAGCATGCATTGTTTATCTGGGAATTGTAAATAGAATGCCGTGTTGTATATTTTCCGTTAGAAAGGAAGGAAGAAAACAAAGACGATGATGAGGCCGCGGCGCATTTGACCAACAAGTTTTCTGCGTCTAGGAAGCGTAGATAGATGCACATGACTTCTCCAGGATAAGTAAATCGATCAAGATTGGACACACTTAATATCCGCGATGGAACGTGAATTAGCTTCCTTTCTGCTTGTTTTTATTAGCAACATGTCGCTTCAACATGAGCGCTTGTATCGTGTGATGAAAATTTTGTACCGACAACAATAGGATCCGTCAACACGAGGAGCAAATACTGATTTTACTTTGTGGTATACGCTCACGCTCAACATCTAAGAGGCAGGGTTCTTGGAAACATAGCGGTGCGTCCCGAGAGTCCTTCCTAACCTTTTCTTCATTTTCCTTTATCATTTTTCTCTCTTGTCAATTTTAGATCTTCCTTTTGTGTAAATGTCTTGATGGGGAGTGTGTAGCATTTGGCTAAATGTGTAAATGGGTTACGAGAGGGCACAATGGGCAAGCATTTCCTTTCCTTTCTCTATTTTTGTTTTCAATGGCCAAATTTTCTACTGCATAAAAATCAATTGGAGTTTAAAGTGGCAATTCATTTTCATCCCATTTATGCATGTAAATGATCAAATATTCATGTTGACATCACAAAATTTGTACTTTAAGTTGGCAATCTTTTTAGGCTTCCATTGCTCTTGGCATTTGAGATCAACTCTTCATTTTCTTCAATTTGCTGGGAGTTCCCCACCGCAATGTAATCAAACGTGAACCCTTCTCAATTCACGTCGTTGTTGTCAAGAGTACAGAATATGCTACAGGAGCTTCTATTGTACCGTACACCCGACTCACCTGAACCTTAGGGAACCATTCGCTCAAGTATTTCAATGTAATACCTAAAATATTGCAATAAAAACAACCTCCAAAGTTCGACTGGATTGACAAATTCATTTTCAAGCCAGTGCAAGAGGACACTGGCCAACGAACAAGAGAAGAAGACACTTCTGCTTGTTCAAGAACGCTATGGCATGTACATAATGACGCAGTTGTGTACCAGATGACAGAGAGACCAGTGAGGAGAGAAGCAAGCAATAGAACGGCAGTTTGCTTGATCAGAAAACAAAAAAGAATGAGAAATCGAGAATTTACAATGCTATTAAATGGCTCTCTGTTTTTGACAATACACATGCTTCAAATCATCGAGCTCATTTGTCCAGGCAAGGAGGCAAGGAGGCTCTGTACTCTGCTGAGATGGCATTGGCAGTCTCTGAGAGACTGGTCTTCATCTCGGAGATTTTGCTTTCCATGTACTCTTTGTGCTTTGACACCATATCAACCAGTGAAAAGAGCTCAAAAGCGCACTTCTGGATTTCTTCTTCACTTTCCCTAATGGCTTCCTGCTGCTTTATTTTAGATGTCTGCAAAAATGAGTTATATAAAAACTATACATGCTTACTCGGCAAGAATAACCTTCTACCCGAAGATCAATTGATCACGTTCCAAAAGGAGGAAACCTACTGATTGCATGGCATGACTTAAATTCTGTTTATTTACGGCGCCAAAGATTTCTAGCCATATATTTCAGTGCCAGAATTCAAATGATTGGACCATAACATACCTTTAGGACCTCTGCAGCTTCTCTTTCCACAATGTTCAAGTTATGAGTTTCTACTTCAACATCCTCCACCATCCTTTGCACCTCCAGTGCACATCTATGAATATAGTCTTGCATTTCTTGCTTCAGTAGATTGATTTGACCTTCAAGCTGAGCAAAACTCTTGCATTAGAGCTTTTGCCAATACGAGGAAATAACAGACAAGTAGACCAGAAGTTCTTGTGTTATGCTAACTCTCACGATGCAATATATCACTATTCTCCTTCCGATGTTTCAGATTAAGCACTTCTACATGTACTTCTACAGAAACATAATAAAGGATGCTAAGCCTATGGTATTTTTCCTGACATTAGTTAGCCAGCTTTGTTCTCAAAGGACACCCATACCATATTCTACAGCTCCTCATATTATGTTTGGTATTGACAGAAAGAAAATTAATTGCAAATATTAACAGAATTCCTAATTTGTCTGTGATAATGTATTAAACGAACTGTTTTGTTCTAAAAGTATATCAAGCACAATATCATAACTCTTCGATACTGAAATCATATAAATTTTTCTACTGCCGTTGACTACCCAAAGCAAGCAATTGCTATTCAATCCCCCGGCCAAAAGCCTACATTACCAACATCTTGCCAGTCCATCATTACACCCCACACCAAGTAAGTTGGATTATCGCCAGTTTCTCTTTCCAATTTCACCAACAAATCAGTAATTTCATTGGTATCATAAAGGCAAAAGCTTTCAGTTCTAAGAGATAAGACAGTCTGAACAAATCGTGTGTTGGTACTTAATCTAAGTACTTACATCATCAACACGGGAATGAAGTTGCACGACACGATTTCTCTTCTCCTCAATCCTAGCAGCAGTTTCTTTGGACTGCTGCTGAAGGATGATCAACTCTTCAAGTTTCTCCACCGAGCTTTTGTTTATGTCATTGGCATGCGAGTCGAGTGCCGGCTTTAGCGTCGACTTGTAGTCGATGCCCATCACCTCAGCAGGTGTAGACCCTTTTGCATTCAACACATACTGGTAATCTGAACCAAGCTTCAACCTAGAATCACAAAACCAACAAGAGTAGTTGAATGAGAAGGACTACAGAAAAACACTCAAAAAGAAAGAAATTGCTCGATGGGATGATAACATCGTAACAAAAGCTGCACAACCTCTAACATGGCACTTAGATTAACTCAACACATTATTTGCGGTTATTAACCTCAGAACAACTTAGCACGGAAAGATAAAAAAAAAAAACTACGGCATCACTTCTTGATGAGATCAGAACAATTAAACTCATCTCGGGCCGAATCAGTACAGGCACAAGAACCAGCACTGAAGAGATACAAACACACAAATTCATGGAGAATGTAAGTCTGTTGATGTTGACGAATTTCATGAGATATCTATCAACCAGTGTTTTGTATATAACCAAAACAGCAAACATATCCAGATTCAACCTTGTAAGTGCTAGACGATTTCCAACATGGCATCCAAACACCAAGGACACATGACATAGAAAACAGTAAAACCAATGAAGAACAATTAACAAAATTTGCAGCAACTGCGAGAATTAGAAACTTACTTCCGCACAGCCTTGTTGCATTCCTTGGCGAGTTCCTCCAGCTCCTTGAATTTGAGTGCGAGGGCCCTGTCAAGATCCCAGCACTTCTCCTCGTACTTGTTCCTCTCGATTTCAGCATCAGCGATCTCCCCCTCCACCGCCTGCAACTCCTTCTTCATCCTCTCCGCATCCCTCGAGTTGAACGTCTGCAGCTGGACCGTCTTCTTCAATTCCTCGTTCTCCTCACGAATCCTCCCCTCCTCCTCCTCCTTGGCCCTCAACTCCTCCTTCTTCTTCTCCAATTCCTTCTCCAATGCCGGGATCCTCCCCGTGATCTCGCCTATTATCGTATTGAACTTCTTCACATCCTCCTCCAGCACGCTCTTCTCCTGCTCGCGCAGTTCCCTCTCCGACGGCCCCGTCCTCAGCTTCTCCACTCTGGCCTCGACTTCCGCCGCATTCTTCTCCAAGTTCTTCACATTCTCCGCCAGATTATTCCTCTCCTGATCCAACTTCTCCACGAACTCCCTATCCAGCGCATCCACAGCATCGTCGTCTCCACCGATGAAATGCAGGTAGCTCTGAAGCGCGTACTCGTCCATCGTGTTGTTTTCCCCAAACGAGCGAGACTTGGAAGCTAAGTGATCGTTGTAGGACGCGATCTGAACGAGCCAGTGCAAGACGGCGACGAAGGTCGGCCAGGCGTGGGGAGTGGCCGGCGTGCGGAGCGCCGACTTGGTGACTTTGAACGGGCAGTTGAGCGATTTGAGCAGGACGGGGAGGTCCTCCTCCATCTTAGGGTTGGGGTAGTCGAGCTGCGAGATCACGAAGTTGAAGATGGCGGTGATGTCCTTGGCGGAGGGGAGGGCGGTCTTGATGAGCACCGGGAAGGCGCGGGCGGAGAGGAAGCAGTTGACGGCGCGGACGGCGGTCTGCTGGTAGGACCGGTCGTTGAGGAGGTCCGCGGCGGCGGAGGAGCGGCCGACGCCGGCGGAGGAGGGGCGGCTGCTGGCGAAGCTGGCGTCGGAGTCGCGGCCACCGCCGCCGAACTGGCGGTGGTCCGGCGGCGGCGGAGGAGGGGCAAAGGACGGCTTCGGGCGGCCGCGACCTCTGCCCTTCATCGCGTTGGGCGGTTTCCCCCGATCGAAATGGGGAGAAGGGAATTTCCATTTTCCCTTTTTATATTTTTGCAGGAATATTAAATTAATTTGATTTTGAGTTCGGGGAGATTTTCCCGCCTAAAATGCAAATGGGTATTTTTTATTTATATATATTTTTAAATGCTTTGCTAATGGAAGTTTTTTTTTTTTTAATGAATTAGAATCGAGACGTGGCGCCTCGTCAAATTGACCATTTTATCCTTCAATGTGACTACTCTAAATCTGGCTTCATACTCAACTCTCTCAATGCGTTCCGTGCACTTAATTTTTTTGCCTTATTACATTTGTTATCGGTACTTTGATTACCAATATGTTTTTATTACATTTCTCAGCACAGCAAAATTGAATTAGTTCATAGGCTTGAAGGTGGCTCAAGAAACAGTGTCATACAAATACCAAAAAGAAGTTATGATGTGTCACATTCAGCATCACAAATCAATCAATCAAACCAAACTACCCAAAATTAAATATTAAACAGTTGCACCTTCGTCTCTAGAGCTCAAAGGCAATCAAGAAGATTGCAGACACGTGTAAAAAGCGCAATTCATCGTATTTAGTACCAAAAATCACAATCTGATCGTCATATTTAAAACACATACTGTACGGAAAAATCTCGGGAAAAGTGCCAAAAAAGTCATAAATATTTTGTGTCAATTTAGTCATAAACCTTTTTTCGGTACCAATTCAATCCTAAACATTTTTAAGTTGTGTCAATTCAGTCCTTTTCGGTAATTTTGACGGGATTTTGCTGACTGGACGCCGACCGGTTGACATGGCCTGATCGGCACTGACGTGGACAACTTTTAATAATATTTTAATATATTTTTATTTTTTTTTTCCTCCAGCCGATTCTGCCGGGTCCGACGACCGGCCAGAGGCGATCGCCGGCGAGGGCGAGCCTCGCCCATGGCCGCCTCGGCGAATCCGGCCATGGGCGATGGGCGAGGCTCGCCTCGCCGGCCCTCGCCCGACCTCGCCAGATCAAGCCATGGGCGAGGCTCGCCCTCGCTAGCCTCGCCCATGACCGACGAGGGCCGACGAGGCTCAACCTTGCCAGATCCGACGAGGTCGAGCCTCGCCCATGGCCTAATCTGGCAAGGCGGCCATGGGCGAGGCTCGCCCTCGCCGGCCCTCACCCATGGCCAGGGGTCGCTTTTGGCCGGTCGCCAGACCTCGGCAATCGGCTGGAGGAAAAAAAAAGAATATTAAAAGTATTTAAAAAATATATAAAATATTAAAATATTATTAAAAGTTGTCCACGTCAGCCAGCAAAATCCGGCTAAAATTGGCCGGAAAGGAGTGAATTGACACAACTTAAAAAGATCTAGAACTGAATCGGCACAAAAAAAAAAATTAAGACTAAATTGACACAAAGGCAAAAGGTTTATGACTTTTTTCGCACTTTTCCCGAAAAATCTCTCATCTTGCTCTCTCTACAGATCAGGAGAAAGAGAAGTCTCTACCCTCGGAAAACTCCATGTCAAAATGACTTAAACTGGAGCCTCCATTAGAGGCAAGAAGAGATTCGATAAGTCGATGGGAGATCGAGTATGGAAATTCCAAGTCGGACTGGAAACTATCATATCAACTTCATGGATTTCGACAAATCGTAAGGGGAACTTTACCTTTATTCTTACTACATACAAAGTACATGTATGGTATAGCTGCGAAGGATGGGCAAATCGTAAGGGGGACTTTACCTTCATTCTTACTAGATACAGAGTACATGTATGGTATAGCTGCGAAGGATCTAGGCCTAGAGTTTTCCTCAGGAAAAATGAAAACTCTAAGGACATTGTAAGAATTAACTGCAATGCTACACATCCATTTTTTTCTTTATTCCTGTGGGAACACCATAACATACCGGCGATGCCCCGATTAAGAATGGCAGAGTGCAAGCTTCACGAGCCTGACCCATGAATGATCCAATCATCGGTTTATGGTGACAAGTATCTGAGCATTTCCTAGTATTGGAAAGTTCTGGCAATTTCTTTTTGGATAGTTTCTTTCGGGGATTACCTCCATTGTTCTTTATATCAATTGCCTTGAACTCATTTGCTAAGGAATAGCACAGAGCGCATCCGGTGGAATTCGACCTTGCCTTCAACCACGCATCCAGCATGGCCTTCCCGAACCGGTCGATATCCTTATCAGTCACTTCCCATAAATTGGCGACGATGACAGGGGAACCGGCTAAGAGGTAGGACAGTGATGTACCTTCCGGAACATAAGCCCCGTTAAGAAGCAGAGAACCGCTACTACATCCCATCAGAAGAGTAGCGGCACAAGTGTCCAGCTTCTGAATATCGTGACGTGGAATATATTGTGATCCTGTGTCAGAAAATCCCGATATAACATTTCAGAGTCATGTGGAATATGTAGTACCATTATATCAATTCCAGGAGTGGGTCGAATTTCAGGGTAAAATGAAGAAATTTACCACTCCCATGGCCAAAATATATAAAGAGGTCATGGCTCGTCAAGGCAAGGGCCAATTCTTTCGGCACGGGTGCAAAACCGGCATTACCCTGTATGGTAAATCACGTCAGATTACAGTTTAACATCATGACTGTCATATTCACTAGAGTCAACAGACGTCAACAGACTACAAAAAGTACCTTCAGCTTTTGATCTCTAAACCAGTTCTCAAATTCAACTTGCGTGCTGCTGAGATCGCCACTGGGATTCAACAGATAATATGCATCCAACGGATCTATAAACGGAAAAGAGGCAATAGGAGGTCCCACTTGCTCCTCGCGCTGAGAGCTTCTATCCAGTGTCTGGAAAATGCTGCCTACGGAAGGCATACGATAAACCTCTTGGTTTCTTAGAGCCGGTAAGTTCTCCCACGGTAGCATCTGCAGAAAATTGTATGTGGAATCAAATGAAAATTGCTAAGCAAAACACTAAAGGAAAAACTAACAACATGCCCAAAACTTGTAAAACAATCCCAATCAAGAAAATTTACAACAACAAAATAAGCATTACCCCACTAGGAGGGGTTAGCTCAATGAATTCTTTCACGTCAATTCGCTCGATTTCCTGTCAAATCTTATGAAAGATCTAAATACGCCATAAAACCTACGACAGAATTTCCTACCATTTTCTAGTGGAACATGACAGTGTTGATAGCATTACGTGTGCTTATAAGGGAGAATTGAGAACCACGGGACACTAGAAACTAGAAACTCCTAACTTTTTGCCTTTTGATAGCATAAAAAAAAAATATAACAATATATATATATATATATATGTATGGAGGAATATACATTTTAAATATTGCCATTAGCCCACAAACTCTGCCACCGAAGGAAATAAGTACCAAAAATCCAGCCACTGGTTTTAAAATGAGATGCTGCAAAATTTTAATCATGTGTCACCCTTTAGCCAGGAAAAGTTAGAGAATTAAATCTAATAATAGATAAAGAGTTAGGGGAGTGGCAGACAAACCTGCACCTCGCAATCCAACACTAAAATAATTGGCTCTCTATACATATGATCGTCCTCTTCAAGCTCCTTTATTGCTTCATTAATCAATTGAAAGGCCTGCTCCGACAATTCACTGGGCCCTTTACTTGATGAAATACTGTCCCTTTCTTTGACAGATTGATTTATGCTGCCAACATAGCAAGTTCTGTTTGACTGTAACAGTGGTATTAAAGCTTCCCTTTTACTGCCCAATTTATGCCCTCCAATAATAACCTCAAGTAAACCTGCATCAATGTTGATTTTGCACTTATGTTTCAGGTTATCAATCAGTTTCTTTAGCACAGTCTCCATTTGTGTGCAATTCAACGATCCTCCAAGAAGCAGACATCTCCAAGGTCCAAACCATGATTCTTCTAATTTCCTAGTTTGTGATGACAAAACATAAGCAAATAGCATCAGTCTAATTTCAAGCTTATGGACAGAATGCCGCAACAGCAACACTGCAAAAATAAAGAATGTAAAAAAATGAGTAGTATCATCATAACTTTAATGACCATTCCTGTCTACTGTCGCAGCATGGTTGGAAGAACTCACCCCAGCAATTTACCCAGGCGGAGATCAAGATTTTTTCTCTTACTCCACCATAACAGCCTATTTTCTTTTGTATCTTCCAAAGCATGGAGAGAACATGACGAGTAATTTTCCTCCAGTATCTCCTTAAATGCAGGAACTACATTGTCGACCACACTGGAACCCCAGGGACAATGCCAATGTTTATCCAGCGACTTGTTGCCAGAAGAAGATTCATCTTCTGAGTTTGAAACTTCATCAAAATCATCTGAGAAGTTTTGAAAAGATTAAGTCGAATTAAATCCCTTGCTAGATTGCATCATTAATACTGGAAGATTCTGACAACTAATATTTATGGAGCAAATGGGAAGTACCTTCCAATATTGGATCCAAGGGCATAAGTACAACAATAGGCTGCGAACCGTGGTTCAAGCGAGATAAAATCATCCATGCATGGATATGAGAAGGATATAGCAATAGCTCTTGCAACAACTTAGCATCAGAACCATCAACAACACTTATACAGAGCACTGTGGCACAAGGAAGACCCCCAAAGAATCTTCTAACAAGATCTTCAAGATTTTGAATAGATTCTGGAGCAAGCCTACACCAAGAAAACAAAACCATGTTCAGTGAATCTGATGCAGAACATAAGGGAGATCAAATCTAAATATTCTTATTTGGCAAAATCAATCTTCTTAATGAATTGTTCTACTATTCATTCACATCAGTATATGTATATCAGCTAGTGACATAATTGGCTATGCTTCTTGGAAAAGAGACCTGAGATATTTGTGTAGATCTTTCTTCCCGATTTCTTCCATGATAGAAGTTGTGCCAGCAGCAATCAGTCCCTGGCCCTAGAATATGTTCATGTTAGCTATCAGATTAACCCTAGAGAAGAAATAAAGGAGAACTGTACTTCGTATCCGTCTCCTACTTTGAAATAATAAGTGAACATGGGATACCTCGGCATCCAACATGGTACGAGCTTTACACTTCTGAAATGTGTTATAGGTGAACAGGTGGTTTACATGAGCACCTAGAGAAGCTTGATGAAAAAATGAAGCCCAATGGTTTTCCGAAAGCGC
This sequence comes from Eucalyptus viminalis, assembly GCA_014182385.1. NCBI lineage: Eukaryota > Viridiplantae > Streptophyta > Magnoliopsida > Myrtales > Myrtaceae > Eucalyptus > Eucalyptus viminalis. The sequence goes on from CM024532.1 coordinate 8,459,270, forward strand.
ATCAGAAGATGAATAAGTCTCACTTGTGGTAGCAGAGAGTATGTATGTAAGAGCAAGCAACTTAGAAACCTGTTTTCAGTTGACAAGCCAATGATCAATACAACTTAATCATAAGAAGGTCGAAATATAAAAACACCAACAGTTAAAAAGTTGGAAGGGTCTAAATGCGTGCTTGTTTTAGATGAAACTAACATACATTAATACACTTTTCTCTTTTAGATAGGCAATAAAGGATTATACTAAAATGAAATTACAACCACAACTGAAATGTACAAGTAAAGAAAGAAAGAAAGAAAAGCAAAAGCAAAGGAAAATGTCAAAAGACTATTCGAAGTCAGAACAAGATGTCCAAAGCTAAATAAACGAGTACAACTAATAAGGAACATCCTCATTAACTCCATTTGCCTCTTCTTTATTTGCTCACCATTCTTGGCATTGGGGATGACAAGATGGCAGGGCGCCCCTGTTATTCTAACTTGGGGAATTTCTCCAGCCGATCATTCATTCCCCTCTAATGTAATCTGACTGCCCCCATATACCTCACAGCATCTCTTTCTTTTGTTGGACAGTAGCTTGGAATAATATTCTCACTATTGAGAATCTCAGGAAACAGAATCTCATTAACACGGATTGGTGTTGCATGTGTAAGCATTCAGGGGAATCTATTGACATCTCTTTCTCCATTATGACTTTGCTCTTAAGCTTCTGATTCATATCCTAAACTCGTCTAAGGTAGCACGGGTTAAGTCAAGTCATGTTCTTGAGTATTTTGCTGTGGAGCGCTTATGGAGGAGGCTCAATTTCTAAGAAGTCTTGGAGTGCCGTACCACTTTGTTTCAAGTGATGCATTGTAAGGAACGCGACAAAAGCTTGTTTGCAGGTTCAGAATCTCTCCCATCATTAATAGCAGTAATTCAATAAGAATGATTCGCTGAGGCACTGGGTGCAATACTAGTAGTTTCAATAAGTGAAGATAGGCACTACTTGAAAGTTAAAATAAGCAGAAGCACTTTCACACATGGAGTCTCAACAAGTTTATGACAATTATACATTATAACACGGTAATGTTCGTTTCTGAAAAATATACATCATCAAACAAATATCTTCATTTCCAAGTAATTTTTGTAGAATTGTATATGTTTCATGGACATTTGATATGCACTACCGAAGAGCAATTCAAATATGCTTGTCTATAAAAGCGAAATTTCTCCTAAATATGCCAAAATGCATGCTACAATCCAAAATGACAAATAAATAAATAATAAGGCTCTGTGAAAATGTATATCAACGTGGAGACTATCATCTAATGCCCATACCACATAGCATGCATACATGGTGTTATCTATCCAATCAAGTTTCATCATTTTTAATGCATGTTCATAAACACAACAAATTGGGAATTCAATGGATGAGTGACAAAAAGTTAGAAGCAACATAGTGCAAGTGTTACATAAAATACTTACTCCATAAGTACACCTTTGCACCATTGAAAGCTAATAATGTTAAAAGGAAATAAAAACAAAATGGGTGAGGGAGAGCGAGAGCAAGAGGGCAAGAAGCATTGGTTGAGCAGGAGCACTGTCCTAGTTCAGCAGCTGTGACGGCAAAGCAGTAAAAAAAAAAGGACCACCAAAAGCAGATATTACCTTTTGCATCAGTGTTGGAAACTCATGGCAGAGTACAAAGGCTAGCTTCAACCAAGATGCTATTTGAGGAAGTTGAACGTGAGACAATTCACAGCAGATTACCCTGGTCAAACAATAAGCCGATAAAGAAAAGACAATTGTTGGGCATCTGTTCCCCAAAAGCATTCTATCAAAGTGGATCAGCAAATTCACATTATAAGTAGACAAGGATGCCATGTCCGTGTTTGTCAGGTATAACATGTATAAGAGAGTTTTAGGAAATCTGAAGTTTAATACTGTTTTCTTATCAAAAGCAAACTTCAATTGGTAATATACATCCCTTCAAGAGTTCAATAAAATGCTGTTTCAGCTTGTATTTTTGGAATATCAGCGGTTAAGATTACAGATACAGTGCCATACGACCATAAAATGTGGACTGTCTAGGGCCAAGAAAAGAAGCGGATGTATATATAGACAAGGTACACAAGAGAGTAAATAACCTTAGACCATAAATCACTAGAATTTCCCCAAAGAAGGAACAAAAACCACAAAGTAATTGTAATGAGAAGCTTGAGTAAATGACTCCAAACAAAGAACACAAGACAAACAAAAGATTTGGAGACACGGACATAAACACAATCTCCAGAAGCTTACCTTGTATTCTGTGTATGATAACTCTTCAAAGAAAACCAACTAATGTTGTAAAGCACAGCAGCACGTTCAATTCGAAGACCATCTCTTTCAGTCTCCTTCCCAACTAAATCAAGCAGTAGGGGAACCGGAACACTGCATTGACTTGACAAGTCTCCACTAACTACATTAGATATGCTCTGCAACAGTATCTCATGTGTTTTATGAATTTGACCAAATGTTCCTCGGCATTTTCCTGAAATGCAACTCAGAAACATTTATTTAAGAAAGAAAAAATGATGAATGTACTTTTAAAGCAGACATTCAACAGTAATATAAGATTAATGACACTTACCAATTCCAATGAATAGCCATGATGAAAGCCGCCTAGAGAAAAACTCCAATCTCATATGTATAAAACTGTTCATGGATGCAGATTTAATATTCTCAACATGCAGGCAATTCCAACACTTCCATTTGCTGCAAATGCACAAAGCCTTAGTGCCAGAATCGTGTGCTAAGCTTTCACAATGCAAAAGCCCCTCTGTCTTATCTGAATTGTCATTGCAACCAGATATATGCCTTCCTTCTGAAATATTTGTCGGGTGTACTTGTACATCACTTGGTAGGCTCGTACCCTGACTCAAACATCTGTTTCTCGAACGAGTTAATCTTTTATTGCCATCATTAGTCACAGGCAATTCCTTTACTATTGATTTAGGCAGAGTTTTTGCCTTTCTACCCTTCTTATTTTCCACCTTACCAGTAAGACTTTTCTTCGTGGGAACACATCTACCGTTCTGCTCATTAGATGAACAGTGGAGCGAAGCATTAGTTTTCCTATTATCATCACTCTTGTCACTAGGTCTTTGGACCATTAGGCTTTCACTATTTCCTTGCTGTAGAGAACTGACAGGAATTCTCAATCCAAGAAGAGCAAGTCTGTCTAGTGCCGACTGATAGAGCTCTTCAGCATGAGTTAGTTTATCTGCTGAAACAGAGCTGCTGTCATCAGACTGAGCTCTAACCAAATCTCCGAGTTGTAAATCTACAGTAGCTTCAAGCAACAATCTACATTTGGAGCAAGAAAATGTTGCCCCACAGTCCATCAAAAATCGTCTTGCAGTTTCAAGTTCTTTACTGGCCATATCCCAGCATCGTTTTTGACAATAAATCTTTCCTGAATAAACACATAGCTAAATGTTATATCGGATGCTACCATCTTCCTTCAAGCCAAAGCAGAGAAAAATATATCATATGCTCAAGGTAAGGTAGGCCATTATGATAATCTCTGATAATGTACCTAAGACAGAGGAAAAGGCAACATCAAACTGCGGCAAGTCTTGCAACTGAGAGATATTTCTCCCCCAAAGCAAAAAGGTTTCCGCTTCAGTTCCATTTCCAATAAGTTCAAGGATAGTACCCACCTACATGATGAGATCATCTAATCACTCTAAAAGTAAAAAATAAAAAATTGGAGATGAATTAGATGTAATGCATATCAGTTTTCACAACACACACTGGAAGGAGTGTAACCTGTAAGGTGCTTTCTAGGTAACCTTGCATTATATTCCAGGGACTGAGATAGCAGCTTTCCACATTGAATGAGTTTGAATCAAATGACCATACTTCAGCAGCCTCAGTTTTTGAGACATGAAGACTCCTCAAAGAATAATTGTGCTTCTGAGCAAACTCTCCAGATTCACCATGCTTTTGAGTCTGCTCGACAGAGTAAGTGAATTTTTCTTGAAAGAGTCTAGTGCGTAACTCATGTGACTCTTTAGCAAATAAAAGGGCCTACAGATAAACCATAGGTTCTACATTAGAAGGATAATCCAATACTGGCAATGCTAGATGAATGATGAAAAGCTAATAAAAGTTGCTTGCCACAGTCAACAATTCGGTTTCATAGCAAGCAATGAACATAGTAATTGCTTTGAAGAGACTTAGCAACTAAAAAACCCACAACAAACAAACCATTGCTATTAAGGACCAAATTCAATAATAAAAGCCAATATATATTATTGCCCAAACCCTTTTACTTTCCAGTAGCTTAAACTGTCATAAAACATTTAACAATGTTTATAACATTTTTCTCAACCCCCGCCCTCGCATGTGAGTAGGTCCCTCACTTGCGCCAGACAGGATGTGGACATAATCAAGTTAACAAAATAACCAGGGATCAGAAAACAGGAAGGATAATGGGGATAAAAGGCAAGAGAAAATTGCAAGGGTCTGCCAGGATTTGAACCCCTGGCCTGTGCTCCAATACCATAATAGGCAAACCTATTTTCCTAAAAGCTTAGACTGTTATGAAATGGGTCAACAGTGTTTTATAGCATATTCCTTATATATATGTACACACACACACACACTCATGGTCGAACCTACTTAACCATTACCTCGTGTAAGCAACCACTCAAGATCATTCTTTCAGATAGATCATAATAAAGAAATCCAGCTAAGTAGACAGCACGGGTTGATAGAGGGACCTACAAGGGAAGTCCAAATAAAAAAATTTCAAATGATGAAACCATATGGAAATAAAGCTCCATTCAACTGCTTGTGAGGACCTTACACTTGAAAGAAGTCCAAAGGCTGCCTCCTTAACTAGATCACCTCCAATATATGGTTCCTGGGTAATTTCACAGCAAGATTCCTTGCAATAGAGTGGTAGTAATGATGAGAGAATATTCTGAAACCCTACTAACAATGGTTGTGATTCCTTAAGACAACACATCCAATGATCCATAGACTTGAAGATTTCACCACATTGTTCTGAAAGAACTGTTATGAATGCCTCACTAATGGGTGAGAAGCAAAGGGCATGACTCATCCTTCTAGACTCCCATAAGAGGGTCAAGTACTTTTGTGGCTCTAAATTCTTCGACTTAAAATATCCAATCATCAGCTTAAATAGTTTATGGCTGAATGAAGAGCAACCCTGGAAATGCATAAGAAACGCCACTTCAAAAAAAAAAAAAAAAAGGAAGAAGAAGAAGAAGAAGCAAACAATAATGAAAATCATTCACAGTAGTTCCTCTCTGAGCGTGTATTACTTCAAATACCTTCAATGACAAAATATCGACAATATTATATAATAATGGCAGTGATATTTCTGCTAACACGCTGTCATCTTCATCCAAAGAGCCACCATCCGAATTCTTGATACTTAGCCAGAGGTTCATTGCTGCATTAATATCCTCAAGTATTCCCTGCTTTATAAGCAACCCAACAGAAAATAAACAAAAAGATTGTTAAAGAGAGTATGATTGGGGCGTACACAGCTAGAAATGAAGTGCTCAAAACAAGGAACTAGCCTTCCATGCATCTGCACCTTTGATTTTGGTTCCACCTCCTGAGTACAGAGAGCACGCAGAGAATATGCAGAGGCTAATAAATAACGTTCTGAGACAGCAGAGCATGACGATGATTTAATGACACAATCCTGCGCCGAGTCAAATGTTAAATCATCAATTCATCTTAGAAAGAAAAAGACACAAATCCATTCAACCCAGATGCATCTTCTAGTATGAACCAGGAAGTAAAGTGAGCATACTCACTATGGTGGATATTGCTTCAGACAAACACTGTATGCAGCTTTTTAACCCATCACTTCCACGGCATTTTAGAATCCTCCCTTTTTTTATTAGGAGTCTTGCCTTCTGGAAACCACTAGCTTTTGCAAAGTAAATTTCTTGCAAAAGCTTATCTATGATTTTCAATCGCATTCTACTGCATAGCTCTGGATTTGAGGAATTTATTTCATCATACGCAAGGAGCTCCTAACCACCATAGATGGAAACGAGTAATATTAGTAATCCATAATATGTGTGTGCGTGCATACACACCAATGCCACTCAACCACCTAGCCATGACCATCCACAATCCATTATAAAGCACAAGGCTATTTTCAAAACACATGTGAAACATACACATACTCATGCACGGGGTAGAGAAACTAGGATTTTCTTCCCAAAAAGTATCAATATAAGGTCAAACCTGCTCTGATATTATGGCAAGAGTTGCTTTTGGAATTTCCATGCAGGATGAGAGCAATTGGTATAAAATTGGCAGACTATCCCCAGCATCTGCATTTCTGTGTTGTTTACATTGAATCTGAAAGACAACCAAAAATCAGAATAAAAATAACATAGGAAATAGCAAAAAGTTCTCAGCACTTCACCTTAACCCACTGCTTCACCAAAGGCAGAGGACCTGGCAATCCACAAACCAAGTCCATAGCCATTGACCAATTTTTTAGGGCGCCTATACATTCTCTATTAACCTTGTCGCCGCCACATTGGTGGAGAACATCCAAATAAAAAGCACTTCTAGCACACGCCTCATTAATATCGTTAATGGCATCTCTAGTCAAACCAACAGGCTCACTGGGATTCTGCCCAAGCAACTGACAATTATGCATAATGTACGTCCATGAAGCTCTACATGACAGCTTCAATGCCTTAGAAGCCTGTGAGACAGAAAAAATCCATAAATAAAGCTACTCCCAGAAAAAAAGAAAACCTCTTCTCTATTAAGTAACACCCCTAGGGCCCAAGCTCAATCTCACTTTATTTCAAGGTGATTTGTTATCTATCAGTCAATTAAATCAGATTGAACTTAAGACTCATAAGATTGTGCCGAGGCACCAAAAATTAGCAGATCTATTGTGAAGTGGCACTGCTATCGACGTGTCCAACCATCAACTGTCATGACAAGCAATGCAGTTACAGTGTACTTTTAAACTTTTCCGCACACTCATAAGGGTTAAACAAAATATTTATCTTAAAATTGACCTATATCTTAAAAAATTATAAGCAACATTCCACATGCATGCAATAGGAAAAGAGCTGTAAAAACAATAGCCTTTCATATTCGATTCAATGTAGGATCATGATCACCGTCCTTTGTCACAGTGTTCGTTTGAAAGTAGAAGAACAAATGAGAAATCTAAACAGAATGTTTGGGACCCTTTTCTATTTATAATATGCACAGACTATTTGCAATTTATGCCACTGGAAACACCTATACTGAGCTCCTCAGCACTCACCCTCAAGTAGGAGTGTATTTGCTACACGTTCCCAACTTGTTACAAATATAACTCACACAAGGACCCCAAAGAGACTCAGTAGAGAAATCAGCGTGTCAATCATTCAGATTTACAATTTGACTATACTACAATCACAATATCAATGCAATTCAAACAAATTTAGCAGACACACTAGTATCAAGACAGAGATGTTAAATGACAAATAAACTGAAGTTTCTCTCCATGTCTTTTTTGCTGCTTATAAAAAAGCCATACAAAGTTTACAGAAGTGATCATTAAACAAAAGAACACAAGCATAACTGATCAACTTGTTAGCTTGTTACTCATCATAACAACATTGCCCTTAGTTTCATTCACAATTAGCTTCTTTGCAGCTAATCAGTGCATTATACTCAACAAAGTTCAAGCGTTTATTAAACAATAGGATGCTTTGTTAATATGTCTGCCTCAAAAATTGATGTCTTTGTTGTTAAATAGACATCTTGGCTCCTCTCACATAATATACTTCTACTTATAAGCAACTTTAAGGGCACTTATTGCCTTTAAGATGGTTCCTAATATAAACGTTCCTCAACTCGATATTAAAAAGAAAACAAAAACTTCCAGACAAGTCAGAATCGCATACATTACTCTTTTGGAAAGAGAATGAGTAATTATGAAGTGATGGGGTAAAATCATCATGATAAGCAAAGCCAATCTCAGCGTCATAGAGAAATTACATGTTTGTCACTCAATCACATTTCAACATGTTATGGGCAAAGCAAGTAAATTGTCATTTTCAGCTATCAATTTTTCAAAGACATTTTTCCACTGACCTCTTCTAATTGCTTATTCCTGTAAAAGAGGATGCTGAGGTTATAAAGCGAGGCAAACAAAAATTTCAGCCACTGAGGTTGAACCCATTTGCTTGCAATGACATATTCTATCAAGTGCATATTCTCCTGATAAGAAAAAGAAAATGTGTCAATCCCATTGCCACATGTATAATGCCAATATGTTGGACCAAGAAGCATCATGAGTCACAAAGAAAATGGAATGGCAGCATTACATGGGAAAGGCATAACCTGCAATTTGAGCTTCGTCACAAAAGAGAGAGTGAAAGCAGCCACCAATATTGCTGGTACTGCTTTACTGTATTCTTCATATCTATCCTTGTCCTTCCCATATTTGCTACTGCACAAAAAACCCTCAACTGTCAAAGGCCCCCTTTTATGAAAGTATGATGTACTAGACTTGAAAGACAATACTAACAAAACAAAGATGAAGATCATAAATCATCTTCCACAGTGATCTGACCTACTACTACAAATCCACTAAAGCATAAAAGCGAAAGCTGCATCAAACAACTGCCTTTAATGGACGAGTTCTTGTCAACAAGTAACCCTTCATGACACAATGAAAGAAAAAAATCAGAGAAGATAAAAATGGATCCATGACTCCACAAGTTCTGCAGAGAAAAGTTCAACTTGTGCTGTAAATGCTATCTTCATAGCCAGAACTCGTATATGGTACTACCGATTCTTTAGAGACTTAACAATCTACCATTTTGTGACACCAATAGCTTTGAAGAAACCAAGAAGCTAAGGCTAGAATAATCACCAAGGAATTCCACACCCATGTTTCCAATGATATAATCAAGATTTACATACCTTTTAAAGAAAACAAAAACATCCAAGAAATGATTGCAAGCATCCTGCATGGCACAGAACTGGGGAGAAGCAGAATCGACATCACTTCCAGCAATTATGTGTTTCCTTTCTGAGTTTATCAATTCAGCAAGCAGCTGACACAAAAATTTCAATGCACTTAAGTAAGACACAAAATAAGTCTCATCGCCTCTCTCCTCAAAGGATATAGAAGTGCCAGAGTCAAGATCTATCCTTGAACATGTAAGGCTAAAAGAATCCTCGGATAGATCATTGGATGAAGAATAATTTCTTTTGGACTCGATGTGGAAGTAACTTCTCAATAAACTGAATAAAGATGGTAAAGAGTTGAGTCTGTGCCCATTGCCTAAGAGTATTGACATTGTAGAGCCATCTTCCTCAACTTTGGAAGTTCTCAAACCACTGTCTTTTGGTTTAACCTTGCCATCAAGTATATACAGACCAAGAGCATAAAGCTTCAAAATCAAACTAATAGGCATTGAAACCTGCCATTTAAAATGAATATCCATTAGCAAGGCAGGAAACTTCCGAAAGCAATGGTGAATACAATGAAGCAAGGGCAACTGCTGGACGAGAAAAGCTATGTCAAGTAGTTACCTTTTCAGTAGCTATGTCATTTATATATACAGAGAATTTACAACAGAAACTGGCAGTCATATCTCGACATCTATCAGCACAATAAGAAAAAAGTGCCATGATATCTGCTCCAGTGTCACCTTTCTCAATCTGCCAAAAGAGTATCTTGGTTAACAACCCAATCAATAAGTAGAGCTCAGTAAAAGAATATTACAAAATTGCAATGCTACATGAGATGATAGGCTACACCTAACACTCATGTAAGTATACTGCAGCACTTCAACATTTATACACTTTTGTCACGTAAAAGGGGACATGATCAAACAATCTTAAGTAATGAAAAGACATAATTGGCTCTCACTTCACAAATCAATATTTACATCAAGAAAAAGCATATGATTGTGGAACAAGCAAACACACTAGAGGGAGGTAGGGAATTTTATTGCACTCCTGATATACAATCTGCAGCTTCTGTTGTCAGGTTTAAAACTATGAGCTGGCATTATTTAGGGGAACTTAGGGCTTAAAGGCACAATAGGATTGTGGAAGGTTTGAAATTAGTTTATCCAACGTTGAAGAGCTTTGTTTTAAATAACGCTAATCACTTACTTCTTTTTAGTTTGGTTAGCCTTTGTTAGTTCATGCATTTTGCTTTCTTATTTCCTTTCAGCTGTTATTTCTGACGCATTTCCTTCTTTGCCCTCTTTGTGATGTCCTTTTTTTATTGTTAGCCAAGGGATCACTGGTTAAGAAACTGCAAATAATAACTAAAGCTAAAGCCAAAGAAAACTATCCAACTATCCATTGGCATTGCATTCAATCCAACACACATCCACACAATCAGGCTATCTACAAATGAAGAATCAGAACTTTCTTCATCCTTTCAACTCTTATCGTTTGCTTGCCCTTACAAAGGTTAAGTCAGAACGATATTTAGAAAAGTTCATCTACTTGGCACCCCCCTCCCCCAAAAAATATAAAAAGAAAAAGAAAGATGCAAACATACATCTCTATCTACCAGCTTAGACAACATTGGAGACATAAGCAGAGATGGAATTGCAAGTAGATGGATTAAAAAAGATGGAAAGTGTAAGACAGACTAAAATATTGTACTCTGATTCTCATTGCTCTGCACAAGCATCGCTATTAGAATACTAATATCAAACAATTCATGATTTAAATGTTTTCCCTCAGCTGACACCATAATCTTTGGTCATAAGTTGACAGTGTTAAAATATTACCTTACCTCTCGAAACAAGAGGCAATGCGAACTAATTGAACATTCTCACTGATGTATTTGTCCTGATAACCCCTATAGGATGTAAACCCTATTAGACATGATCACATTTTCAATAGTTTCATCAAGACCTAGCAAATTCACTTTGTTCAAAAAGGAAAAAAAATCAATTTGTTTGCATCTGTTTCAATTTTAATTGAGACGATTCTGCTTCATCACACTTTGGAATACATCTAAATAAAAAAATTCCAAGCTTCGCTTTGTCTAATCATAGACAGCATATTTAGTATGTTTGAACTTTGAAGTAGTTGCAGTCTAGCTATAACTTTATCCAGGGGCTTACAACGCCCTCCAAACAACCCCCTCCACCAAACAATAAATAAAAAAGAAAAAATAAGGAACACAAAAGAAAAGCAGAAGAAGAGCATAAAAAAACAAATCTGCATTGTCAATCGCAGGATTGGAGTTTGCTTTGCTACCTCCTAGTCCAAGCATATTTGATCCTTCATGGACTTTTACAGTTACTAAAACTCTCAACAAAGAAATATTCATGAAAAACATAAAAGGGAGGAAAAAATATAATCCCCAACCTATGCTTTCCACTCTCAGTCTTGATTAACAAACAGCTTTGAAATCCAAAATCCATTCTACACCAGCATGTGCCTCCCCATATAGCAACATGTGAACTTCAAACAAAGTGGATGATACCATTTTAAGATGCATGGAAATTAGGAAATATATGCCTGCAAACATACTGATAAAGAATTCGTGAAAATAAATTCCAAGATTTTGGATTCAATTTCTCCAATCACATTCCAAATTACTACCATGTACGTAAAAGTTTACATTAGCTGGACTTAGTGAAGGAAATGCTACAAGTACCCATGAATATTCATTATGTAACTCCGTTAGTGTCCCCTTTCGACGTTTCCTTACAGAATGTATATACTTTTCCAGGCAAACTCAAATGCTATTCTCAAAGACTTACCTTTCCATCACAGCCACTGGATTCTAATAAACAAGTTAGCACATCAAATATGAGCAATGCTCTTTTCTCTGATGATGATATTAATATGGAACATATCCTGCGAGCAAACTGCAAAAGCAACTACCGATTAGAAACACTTACGCATCCTTCATGGACAAAGGAGGCAAAACTTAAATTTACTTAACCTTGAACATTTCATCTTTCCTTGATGACTTCTCATACTCGATTAAAGTTGCTGTACAGAATGAACGCACAAAATCCCCATCAAAACTGCTTAACTCCCCAATCATAAAGACAGTACATTTCCCCAGGTAAGTAACAAGCGCTCTCTGCAATTTGTCATATGCATTTGCATCCAAGGCCCTGCCAATTCAATATCAGAAACCCATAAGCTTAATAATGTAGCAGGCACCTGCAAGCATCCAGCTTAGAGCAATAAAAGAGAACTAAATTAAGCCCGCCATATGCTAAACGAATTCAAAAAAACATGATATAAGAGTCTAAATTCCTGCACTCCGTCAGCCAATAAACAGGGGGGAAAAAGATGCTGCTCTAAAATACAGAGAACCAAACAGTGCACGAACCCGAACCACGGTCGGACCTCATCCACCAACCCGAGCACCTTCGAGTAATCCCCGGCGTCCTTACTTTGCCCCGTCGCCACACACTTCACGATCATCACCACCAACTCCACCAGCAACACCGCGAATTCCCCATCCTCACTCGCCTCCTTCACCACCGGCGGCAACAATCCACCTCTCGCCTTCCCCCTCCCGCCGCCGCCGCCGCCGAAATCGATCCCGCGCAGGCTCTCCAGCAACCGAAACCCCTCGCGCACCGCGTCCGCGTACAGCCCGCAGGACTCGAAGCAGCGCAGGTATCGCAGCCTCTGGACGTGGACCGAGTAGGGCTTGCCGGCCAGTTGAGAGGAGAGCGAGTCCAGGCAGTCGAGGCACAGGCGGTAGGTCTCGAGGAGGCGGGACTGGTCGGGGCGGGGAGCGGAGAGGAGCTTCGGGAGGAGGGAGAGGCAGCGGTTGAGGAACGATAGGTGCTGCTTCGCGAGGGACCGGATCGTGCTCTGCTGCTGCTGCTGCTGCTGCTGCTTCTTGGGCTTCGGCGCGGCGGCGAGGTCGGAGAAGGGGCGGAGGTGATGGGAGAAGAGGGAGTGGATGTCGTCGGAGGAGGAGTTGGGGGAGGTGAGGAGGGATTCGAGCTTGGAGAGGAGCGCGGATTGGACTGCGTCGGACGCCGCCATTGTAGAGATAGAGAGAGAGAGAGAGGGGGATGTTGAAATGAAGGAGACGACGGTGGGGGTCTTCTTTTCTTGAGGCGCGAACGGGGGCCGCCTTGGGGCGAAATCGGTTTTGAAATGCAATGCGCCTGAAAGTCGGAACGGCGACGTTTTGGAGACCTCCTCATTAAGGGGCGAGTACCCCCTGCAATCGTACTCGCAACGGCAAATTTTTTTTTTATAGGGATTATAGAACAAATGATCCATGAATTTTTTATCCAATAATGTAATGTGATCCTTAAATTTTGGCTCAATGTGTAATATTGTTTTTAAACTTTTAGTTTGTTTCTACGCGGTTCGTGAACTATTGATAAATGTTTAATGTAATTCATGAATTATATAAAGATATCTAAAAGTCCAAAAGACCACATTAAGTATTGGACCAGAGTTTTTAGAGATTATATTGAAATGATTAAAAGTTCCTAAACGATATTGCACATTCAATCAAAGTTAAGGGATCGCGTTTAATTTTTAGAAGTTCATAAATGACATTGCAAATATATAAATTTAGTATTTTCCCTAGTTTCAATTACCTAAGATACATAGGTTTATTTGTTTTTACAATTTTGATGAGTCTTGACATGATGCTACCTACCACATTACACCACAAAGGTGCGACTTAATTTTGCATAAAATCGATGGATTTGGTCGAATATTTTAATTGTGATGAAAAATGGATATTTTGGCACTTGTGCTTAATGTCCTTATCATTTGCACATTTACTAATTTTCAACACAGCATAAGAATCTCGTAATCTATCCCCGTGTTGAATTTGATAAAGTGAGTACTTCTTAAAATCCTTGTTAGCTATTTTGATAAAACATTCGATGATCGATTCATCTTCAAGTTTAATTGCGTTGTTGAAATCAATCAATTTAATATTAGTAACTAAGTATAGGATAAGGTCTTCGTTCCTGTAGGTATTGCGTGGTATATGAAATGCACATTGCTAGTGTACTTAATGTATGATGATATGTGTATGGTTTATACACTCGAGGACTTTATTCAGAAAAAAAAACAGGTTATTATTACATCTCATGTTGTCAATTCTTCACTAATTGCATATCATATAGTAGTTGAAGTGAATGGCGTCCTTGGTACAAGAAATATTCTTTCCAGGCAAGAGAAAACATTACTAAAAAAAAAATGTATTTCCACTCATTTGAGAGAAAGAAAATTATTACATATGAATACTAAAAAGACCATGGACAAAAGGATCAGTTGTGCATTCTTAATTGTGTATTTCCTTTCATCTTTTTTGCTAAAATATCGTTTCAACGGAAATAGTTATTAAGTGAAGAAAAAATAATTATAATTATTACACGTAGAAATATTCATATTGTACCGAAGGCACGAGCAGTTAACTAGTTCTCTTCAAGACCGGTCAACGACTCAGGGAGCCCAGCCGATTTAATTTTTTACATTTTTCATTTTGATAAATCATACTTTCGATTTCTATGTTTTTGGGATCCTTACTTGTACAATCAGTTAAATGCAATGTTACACGTTGATCCTTGGATTTTGGCAATGTTGAATTTTAGTCCGTGTACTTGTTTTTGTAAAAAAAAAAAAAGAAAATTAGTCTCTATATCATTCTTCAAAGATAACCTCATTAAAAAGTCAAATCAAGACAGACTATTAAAACGCGATACCTATTATTGAAGTTCATCAAATCAATTAACAAGTGATGGCGTGTCCTTATTTCCCGTTCATATCATATAAACATAAACTACTCACGTGTAAAAAAAAGTAGATGCTCATGAACCTAGAGTTGTGAATGATTTGAAAAACATTTCTCAAAAAATAATTGTTTATATTATTTAAAAAATGAATGAATAAAATATATTTTCATCATTTATAAAATATTTTAGCTATAAATTACTATTGATGATAAAAATATTTTTCACTAAAAATGAATAGTATGACAAATTTTTTTTAAAGTAATCAATTTACTTTAAAAAAATATCTAATGAAAAACAAATAAAATATTTAATTATAATAGTTTCCAAAATTATCGTTGACTCGTTATGACAAAAAAAAAAAAAATGAGAAGCATAATTTTCTGGCAACAACCCTGGGAAACGGACTAATCCGACCCGATAAATATATATGATATTTGTGTTTTTGCCATGTCAGGGTGGGGGGTTGTTTTTTTGCACTCATCTAATTAATATTCGTGCAAATATTTTTTCCCGTGATTAGGAGAAAAATCCGCGCATATTAACAGTGAATATGCAAAATATGGAAATTAAAAGAAATCCCCAAATTACGAAAAAGAAAAACTCTCAAAATCATACTCTCCGCAATGTCCCGTTTACATAGAGTCACAGTACATAATTCATTGATTGCTAGCATACAATTCATTTCAAATCAATCGGATGATGAGAATTACATCTCTGATCAGTGTAGGTTGCTGATCAGTTATTCATCGGCAATCAGAAGGTGAGAATTACATCTCTGATCAGTGTAGGTTGCTGATCAGTTATTCATTGGCAATCGAACGGGGTGATTTCAGCCCACATTTCCCTCCGCCGCAACGTCTGCATGTTGGAGAAAAAAAAATGAAATTGCTGATCCTGTGATCATCTTCTTGTTAATCTGAGCAGCTCGGATTAATTGCCATGTCATGTCATTTTAACTCATGCGAGGGATCGGGTATGAACCCAACACCATTTGGAACGCATGGACATTCCCGTGATCCCGATCAACATCAATGCGCAGCGAAATGACCAGAGGCCTTGATCTTTTACAACATCAAGTACGAATTTTCCAATGGCATGCAGGATGGTTCTTTCATCACCATGCTAGAAACTCGGACTATCGAAACCGCACTCATCCAGCAACACGTTTAGACAGGGATGTCAAGGGGTTGGGTTGGGTCGGGTCGGACCGGGCCAGGTTTTCATGATACCCGGACCAACCCGAAACCTTACGGGCACACGTTTGACCCGACTCAAGATCTAAATATCATAAAACCAAGAGAATGGGTCGGGTTGTGTTGGGCTGCTGCCGACATCTAATAATTCCTATGGATTAAGACCCAACCCCAAAAATATTCTAATTTTAGGGTCTGGCCTGACATGGATAAGGCCTTCGACACTCCTAGCCAGACCAAATTCACAAATTCGGGGCTAAATTGGAAACGGCAAAACATGCTTACGACGCGAGAGAGAGAGAGAGAGAGAGAGACCGACCTGGTCCGCACCTGATCCCGCACTTGCGGTTGCACCGCGACACCAGCCTCGCTGCACAGTTTGCGAAAAAAGATAAGATGCCATTTACCGCTAAAATCCTTCGAGAATCCTTCTCAGATCCAACCGACCGGCGAAGGGAAGCGAAAAGCTACTCACAGTTGGGCTCGTACTGGACGCACGCGGTGGAGCAAGCGTCCTCGCAATCCTCGGGGCCGGCCTCGACGACGACGTCCATCCGCGAGAAGACCGCGGTCAGGATCAGCACCGCCAGCAGCATCTCCTTAGTCTTCATCTTCATCGCCATCATCTTCGTAGCTTTTCCTTGGTCTTTTTCAGTGGATGGACCTATATATAGGATCGATCCGCTGGAGTGACGATTTTGCCCGCGCCCCGTGCCGGAAACTACGGGACTGCCAGTGGATATTTTTTTTTCTTTTTTTGGTCGAAATGTTAGTGGATGGGAAGGGAAGCCGCCAATGTTGAATCTGAATCCTCGGGTGCGCCGTTCGGATTGCGTGCGTCAGATACATAGGCGGAGTCAAAGTTTGACCGTGGGTTACTCGAGCGGCTTGGCTCCAGCCGAGTCTGAGCTTAGGCTGCAATCCTCGGCTAACCGAGTCGAGCTCGATGAAAAGCTAATTGAGCCGAGGTGGGGGGTCTTGAGGAGTCAAGCCGAGCTTGAGAAATTAAGTTCTATCGACTCCGTTACACATCAATATTTGTTATCATACGAGGTTGTTTGTATCGTTTCTTATAACAATGATATCTAATAAGTTTAATCGAATTAAATGAATCGAGAATTATATGATCAAGCTGTGCTGAGCCATGTTAGATTTTTAATCGAGGGATGTTCATATTGGGCGCGTTTGGATAATAGATAAAGCTTGCTCTTGGACCATCATTTATTACCTTCTATTTTTCTTCTATCAAAGGAAATGATACATAAGATGCGCATGACAATGCTTCTTAATTGGAAAAGATGTTTTTTTTTTTTTCCAGAAATAGTTCTTTTCTATTTCTATTATGAGAAACAATTTTTGAGTAGAAGAACCCGTTTGATAACTACACAAAATTTATACTATTGGAATACAAAAAGAATATAAATGTGTTTGGTAATGCAATAATTTCTTTTTTGCATTTATTCATTTTTTATTTTTGCTTACGGATCACCAACTACCGCCGCCTACCGTTGCCGCTGCATGACCGCTCCCCGCAACCGACCGTCACCGATGACCACCGTCGCAAAGCCCATCGGCCACTGCCTCTCGCAAATGGCCGTTAGCGGTCGGCGGTCGGCAACGGCGACGGGTGATGGGCTCTGTGGAGACGGTCGCCGGTGACAGTTAGCTGCGGGCGATCGTGTAATGACGGTGGTGGCGGCGACAGCCGGCTGGCGGCTAGCGGCGGCGGTCGGCAGTGGCTCCAGGTGATTGGAGGTGGCCGTGGCAAGAGAGAGAAACAAAACAAAAAAGAAAGAAAATTGACTTATTTCTAGAAATTATTCTAGGGAACAACAAGCTACTTTTTTTTTTGTTTCTCAAAGCCATTCCCGGGAACAAAAAATTAGAGAAATTGTTCTCGGTAACAAATGTTTTACCAAATACCTTTCTGTTCTTTTTTTTTTTTTTGTTCCGAGAAACAAAATGTGTTAGGAAATTGGGAGAAACAGAAACGTTAAGATGCACTACCTAAAAGACTTCAGTTTAGTTGTAGTGCTTCTAGTAGTTTTTACACAACTTATCAAGACCATGCAGAAAAAAATATTTCTGGTCAGCATGATAGAATGAAGTATAAGCATGACATTGCTCGATACCCCAAAGTATATCATACAGAGGTATAATCATCAAAGTAATCTTTTACACCATGATACGTTCATGATTTCGATTTAAAAAAAAAAAAACGTTGGGATAAGGGCGCGTTTGCTTGAGTGAAGAAGTTGTATGTAAATTAATTTTATGAATTTTCATGGTGTTGGTAAGGATGGGTTTGGTGAGGCCTAGGTGACCCCGCTAAATGAGCCACTCCGGCGATTCTGGCATGTGGAAAGTTATGAAGGCAATCATGAGTATAACTAAGGGGATTGCTCCAACGAAAAGTATCACACACCATGCATATTTGAGGAGGAGTTTGGAGAAGATATAATTTGATAGATTGCCAAAAAGAGTGCCAACGCTAATACACACATAAATGATGGAAACAAAAAAAAATGAAAAGATGCCACTAAATTAGAAAGGAAAATGAATAAGTACCTAAGGAAAGGAGATTAGGATGCCACGGGAGAAGGCAAGGGAGATATCGGTTTGCGTAGAATGGGGCAATCGTCGAGGCGAAGCTTGCACCGAGGCTGGCCAAGGAGCGGCCAACTAGCAACATGGGAAAATTTTGGGCCAAACCCATAATGACGAGCCCAACGAAATATATGGCCCCCGCCATCACAATTGTCCAACGGCGATAAAACTTCTCAGAAACTGTCGCTGACACCACCCCAAGCAATGAGAACATAGCAAGGATGTCCGTCATGAACTGAAGCTACAAATCGCTTAGAGTTAGGTCCGTCTTCATATATGGCGCAAACCCGGTCATCAGCAGTTGAACTACCAAAAATTCAAAATAATAATATACGTAGGATAAACGGGCAACATACGTGCGATAAACGTGCAACATATGCACAATATAAGTGCAACATACGTGCGATATACGTGCAACATACGTGCGATATAATTCCTCGAAGAAAATGATGGGGTAAATGTGTTAGGAAATTGAGAGAAACATAAACATTACCATGGTGGCCCCACCTAATGAGCCACTCCGGCAATTCTAGCATTTGGAAAGCTATGAAGGAAACCATGAGTATAACCGAGAGGATTGTTCTAGCGAAAATCATCACATGTCATGCATATTTGAGGAGGAGTTTGGAGAAGATATAATTTGATAGATTGCCAAAAAGAGTGCCAACGCTAATACAAACCTAAATGATGGAAACAAAAAAATGAAAAAGATGAAAAAAATGAAATGAAAATAAATAAGTACCTCAGGAAATGAGATTAGGATGCCATGGGAGAAGGTAGGGGAGATCTCGATCGCGTAGACTAGGGCAATCATCAAGGCGAATCTTGCGCCGAGGCTAGCCAAGGAGCGGCCGACCAGCAACATGGCAAAATTTTGGGCCAAATCCATAACGATGGATCCAACGAAATATATGGCCCCCGCCATCATAATTGTCCAAAGGAGACCAATTTATCAAAAATCATTGTCACTAACACCACCCCAAGTAATGAAAACATAACAAGGATGCCTATCATGAGCTGAAGCTGCAAATCGCTTAGAGCTAGGTCCGTCTTAATATATGGCGCAAGCCCGGTCATTATCAGTTGAACTGCCAAAAAATCAAAATAATAATGTACATGTGATATACCTGCAATATTTGTGCGATATACGTCCAACATACGTGCGATATAATTCCTCGAAGAAAATGATGGGGTAAATGTGTTAGGAAATTGGGAGAAATAGAAACGTTACCATGCGTTGTCTAAAAGACTTTAGTCTAGTTATAGTGTTTCCGGCAGTTTCTATATAGCTTATCAAGACCACGCATAAAAATTATTTCTGGTCAGCATGATAGAATGAAGTATAAGCATGACATTGCTCGATGCCCCAAAGCATATCATACAGAGATATAATCATCAAAGCAATCTTCTACACCATGATATGTTCATGATTTCGATTTAAAAAAAAAAACGTTGGGATAAGGGCGCGTTTGCTTGAGTGAAGAAGTTTAATGCAAATTAATTTTATGAATTTTCATGGTGTTGCTAAGGATGGGCTTGGCGAGGCCTAGGTGGCCCTGCCTAATGAGCCACTCCAGCGATTCTGGCATGTGGAAAGCTATGAAGGCAATCACGAGTACAACCGAGGGGATTGCTCCAGCAAAAAGCATCACACGCCATGCATATTTGAGGAGAATTTTAGAGAAGATATAATTTGATAGATTACCAAAAATAGTGCCAATGCTAATACACACCTAAATGATGGAATCAAAAAATTGAAAAAGATTCCACAAAATTAGAATGAAAAAAAAATGAAAATAAATAAGTACCTTAGGAAATCAGATTAGGACGCCACGGGAGAAGGTAGGGGAGATCTCGGTTGCGTAAACTGGGGCAATCGTCAAGGCGAAGCTTGCACCGAGGTTGGCCAAGGAGCAACCGACGAGCAACAACATGGTAAAGTTTATGGCCGAACACATAATGACGGGCCTAACGAAATATATGGCCCCCGCCATCACAATTGTCCAATGGCGACTAAACTTCTTAGAAATCACTGTCGCTGACACCACCCCTAGCAATGAGAAAATAACAAGGATGTCCATCATGAGCTGAAGCTGCAAATCGCTTAGAGCCAGGTCCGTCTTCACATATGGTCCAAGCTCGGTCATTAGTAGTTGAACAACCAAAAATTCAAAATAATAATGTACGTGCGATAGACATGCAACATACATGTGATATACATGCAACATACGTGCGATATAATTCATCAACGAAAATGATGGGGTAAATGTGTTAGGAAATTTGGAGAAATAGAAACATTACCATGCGCTACCTAAAAGACTTCAATCTAGTTGTAGTGCTTCCAGCAATTTCTGTATAGCTTATCAAGACCATGTAGACAAATTATTTTTTGTCAGCATGATAGAATGAAGTATGGGCATGACATTGCTCGATGCCTGAAAGTATATTATACAGAGATATAATCATCAAAGCAATCTTCTACACCATGGTACGTTCATGATTTTGATTTTTTAAAAAAAATGTTGGGATAAGGGCGCGTTTGCTTGAGTGAAGAAGTTTCCTGCAAATTAGTTTTATGAATTTTCATGGTGTTGGTAAGGATGGGATTGGAGAGGCCTAGGTGGCCCCGCCTAATGAGCCATTCCGACGATTCTAGCATGTGGAAATGAAGGCAACCACGAGTACAACTGAGGGAATTGCTCCACCGAAAAGCATCACATGCCATGCATATTTGAGGAGAAGTTTGGAGAAGATATGATTTGATAGATTGCCTAAAAGAGTGTCGATGCTAATACACACCTAAATGATGGAAATAAAAAAATGAAAAAGATGACACAAAATTAGAAAGAAAAAAAAGGAAATGAAAATAAGTAAATACTGTAGGAAATGAGATTTGGATGCCACGAGAGAAGGCAAAAGAGATCTCGGTCACGTAGACTGGGGCAATCGTCAAGGTGACGTTTGCGCCAAGACCGACCAAGGAGCGGCCGATCAGCAACATGGCAAAATTTTGGGCCGAACCCATAATGACAGGCCCAACGAAATATATGGCTCCCGCCATCACAATTGTCCAACGGCGACCAAACTTTTTAGAAATCATTATTGCTGACACCACCCCAAGCAATGAGAACATAGCAAGGATGCCCATCATGAGCTTAAGCTACAAATCGCTTAGAGCTAGGTCCGTCTTGATATATGGCGCAAGCCCGGTTATCAGCAGTTGAATTGCCAAAAATTCAAAATAATAATGTAGGTGCGATAAACGTGCAACATACGTGGGATATATATATGCAACATAGGTGTGATATAATTCATCAAAGAAAATGATGGGGTAGATGTGTTAGGAAATTGGGAGAAATATAAACGTTACCATGCGCTGTCTAAAAGACTTCAGTCTAGTTGTAAGACTTCTAGCAATTTCTATATAGCTTATCAAGACCATGTAGAAAAATTATTTCTTGTCAGCATGATAGAATGAAGTATGAGCATGACATTGCTCGATACCCCAAAGTATATCATACATAGGTATAATCATCAAAGCAATCTTCTACACCATGATACGTTCATGATTTCGATTAAAAAAAAAAATTCTTGGGATAAGGGCGCGTTTGCTTGAGTGAAGAAGTTTCCTATAAATTAGTTTTATGAATTTTCATGGTCTTGGTAAGGATGGGCTTGGCGAGCCCTAGGTGGCCTTGCCTAATGAGCCACTTCGGCATTTTTGGCTTGTGAAAGCTATGAAGGCAACCACGAGTACATCCGAGGGGATTGCTCCAGCAAAAAGCATTACACGCCATGCATATTTAAGGAAGAGTTTAGAAAAAATATAATTTGATAGATTGCCAAAAAGAGTGCAAACGCTAATACATGCCTAAATGATGGAAACAAAAAAATGAAAAAGATGCCACACAATTAGAAAGGAAAAAAAGTAAATGAAAATAAATAAGTATCTCAGGAAAGCAAATTAGGATGCCACGGGAGAAGGCAGGGGAAATCTTGGTTGTGTAGACTTGGGTAATCGTTAAGGTGAAGCTTGCGCCGAGGGTGGCCAAGGAGTAGCCGACGAGTAACATGGCAAATTTTTTTGCCAAACCCATAACAACAGGCCTAAGGAAATATATGGCCCCCGCCATCACAATTGTCCAACGGCGAGCAAACTTCTCAGAAATCACTGTCGCTAACACCACTCCAAGCAATGAGAACATGGCAAGGATGCCCGTCATTAGCTGAAGCTGCAAATCGCTTAGAGCCAGGTCCGTCTTGATATATGGCGCAAGCCGGTCATTAATAGTTGAATTGCGAAAAATTCAAAATATAATGTACGTGAGATAAACGTGCAACATATGTGCAATATAATTCCTTGTAGAAAATGATGGGGTAGATGTGTTAGGAAATTAGAAGAAATAGAAATGTTACTATGCGTTGCCTAAAAGACTTCAGTCTAGTTGTAGTGCTTCCAGGAGTTTCTATATAGCTTATCAAGACCATGAAGAAATATTATTTCTGGTCAGCATATGATAGAATGAAGTATGAGGATGACATTGCTCGATGCCCCAAAGTATATCATACATAGGTATAATCATCAAAGCAATCTTCTACACCATGATATGTTCATGATTTCGATTTAAAAAAAATGGTGGGATAAGTGCGCGTTTGCTTGAGTGAAGAAGTTTCCTGCAAATTAGTTTTATGAATTTTTATGGTGTTGGTAAGGATGGGCTTGACGAGGCCTAGATGGCCATGCCTAATGAGCCACTCTGGCGATTTATGTGGAAAGCTATGAAGGCAACCACGAGTACAATCGAGGGGATTGCTCCAGCAAAAAGCATCACACGCCATGCATATATGAGGACGAGTTTGGAGAAGATATAATTTGATAAATTGCCAAAAATAGTGCCAATGCTAATATACACTTAAATGATTGAAACAAAAAAATGAAAAAGATACCACAAAATTAGAACGGAAAAAAAAGGAAAGAAAATAAATAAGTACCTCAAGAAAGGAGATTATGATGCCACAAGAGAAGGCAGGGGAGATCTCGATTGCTTAGATTAGGGCAATCGTCAAGGCGAAGCTTGTGCCGAGGCTGGCCAAGGAGTGGCCGACCAGCAACAAGGCAAAATTTTCGGCCAAACCCATAATGACGGGCCCAACAAAATATATGGCCCCTGTCATCACAATTGTCCAACGGCAACCAAATTTTTCAGAAATCACTGTTGCCGACACCACCCTCAGCAATGAGAACATAGCAAGGATGCCCGTCATTAGCTGAAGCTGCAAATCACTTATAGCCAGATCCGTCTTGATATATGTCGCAAGCCCGATCATCAGCAGTTGAACTGCAAAAATTTAACATAATAATGTACGTGAGAAAAACAAGCAACATACGTGCAATATATGTGCAACACACGTGCGATATAATTTCTTGAAGAAAATGATGGGGTAGATGTGTTAGGAAATTGGTAGAAACAGAAACGTGACCATGCGTTGCCTAAAAGACTTTACTTTAGTTGTAGTGCTTCCAGCAGTTTCTATATAGCTTATTAAGACCATGTAGAAAAATTATTTATGGTCAGCAGGATAGAATGAAGTATGACGATGGCATTGCTTGATGCCCCAAAGTATATCATATAGAGGTATCACCATCAAAGCAATCTTTTACACCATGATACATTCATGATTTCAATTTTTTTTTAAATTGTTGGGATAAGGGCGCGTTTGTTTGAGTGAAGAAGTTTCCTGCAATTAATTTTATGAATTTTCATGGTCTTTGTAAGGATAGGCTTGGCGAGGCCTAGGTGGCCCCGCCTAATGAGCCACTTCGGCGATTTTGGCATGTGGAAAGCTATGAAGGCAACCACGAGTACAACCAAGGGGATTGCTCCAGCGAAAAGCATCACGCGCTATGCATTTGTGAGGAGGAGTTTGGAGAAAATACAATTTGATAGATTGTCAAAAAGAATGCGAACGTTAATACACACCTAAATGATGGAAACAAACAAATGAAAAAGATGCCACAAAATTAGAAAGGAAAAAAAAGGAAATGAAATTAAATAAGTACCTTAGGAAAGGAGATTAGAATGCCACGGGAGGAGGCAGGGGAGATCTCGGTCACTTAGACTGGGGCAATCGTCAAGGCGAAGCTTGCGCTGAGGCTGGCCAAGGAGTGGTCAACCAGCAACATGACAAAATTTTAGGCCAA
Organism: Eucalyptus viminalis; assembly: GCA_014182385.1. NCBI lineage: Eukaryota > Viridiplantae > Streptophyta > Magnoliopsida > Myrtales > Myrtaceae > Eucalyptus > Eucalyptus viminalis. The sequence continues at coordinate 8,484,021 of CM024532.1, forward strand.
ACCCATAATGACGGGCCCAACGAAATATATGGCCCCGGCCATCACAATTGTCCAACGGCAACCAAATTTCTCAGAAATCATTATCGCTGACACCACCCCAAGCAATGAGAACATAGCAAGAATGCCTGTCATGAGCTGAAGCTACAAATCGCTTAGAGCTAGGTCCGTCTTGATATATGGCGCAATCCCGATCATCAGCCAAAAAATCAAAATAATAATGTACGTGTGATAAACGTGTAGCATACGTGCGATATACGTGCAACATACGTGCGATATAATTCCTCGAAGAAAATGATGGGGTAGATGTGTTAAGAAATTGGGAGAATAAAAAACGTTACCTTGCGCTGCCTAAAAGACTTCAGTCTAGTTGTAGTGCTTCTAGTAGTTTCTATATAGCTTATCAAGAGCAGGCCAACAAATTATTTCTTGTCAACATGATAGAATGAAGTATGAGGATGACATTGCTCGATGCCCCAAAGTATATCATACAGAGGTATAATCATCAAAGCAATCTTCTACACCATGATACGTTCATGATTTCGATTTTAAAAAAAAAATGTTGGGATAAGGGCACGTTTACTTGAGTGAAGGAGCTTCCTGCAAATTAGTTTTATGATTTTCATTGTCTTGGTAATGATGGGCTTCGCGAGGCCTAGGTGGCTCCGCCTAATGAGCCACTCTGACAATTCTAGCATGTGGAAAGCTATGAAGACAACCACGAGTACAACTGAGGGAATTGCTCCAGCGAAAAGCATCACACGCCATGCATATTTGAGGAGGAGTTTGGAGAAGATATAATTTGATAGATTGCCAAAAAAAAGTGCCAACGCTTATACACACCTAAATGATGGAATCAAAAAACTGAAAAAGATGCCGCAAAATTAGAAAGGAAAAAAAATGAAATGAAAATAAATAAGTACCTCAGGAAAGGAGATTAGGATGCCACGGGAGAAGGCATAGGAGATCTCGGTCGCGTAGACTGGGGCAATCGTCAAGGCGAAGCTTACGCCGAGGGTGGCCAAGGAGTGGCCGACCAGCAACATGGCAAAATTTTGGGCCGAACCCATAATGACGGGCCTGACGAAATATATGGCCCCCGCCATCACAATTGATCAACATCGAGCAAACTTCTCAGAAATCACTGTCACTGACACCACCCCAAGCAATGAGAACATTGTTAGGGAAATCCCTTATGATGTTTTGAAGATGACAAAATAAATCAAAGGCTACTAACATGTTTGATGGTTGAGTAATAGACCATGCAGATGTTAGAACATGTAAAGGATATTGTCAAAGTCTGAAGACGATCAGAAGACTGAACGTAACATATGTCCAAAGTATATTATGAAGATTTTCAGACTTCTGTGTCAAAGTCTGAAGATTGCCAGACTCAAGACTCAAAGTCTGAAGACTGCCGGACTTTAGTGTCAAAGTCTGTTCTACATCAGAAATCTGTCAACTCTGACAAATTCCAGACTGAACGTGAATGATGAACTAGAAAACAGACTCTATGTTGAAACTGAACTGGGTACAGACCTTAAAGCTAAATCTATTCAGAAGCAGATATGTTCAGACCCAGATTGTAAAGTCTACAGACTCAGATTGTAAAGTCTATTGCTCTCAGACTTTACATCCAGACTCAACCAAACGTAACTCAAGCCCAATCATATAATGGCTAGTGATTTGGTTTGGATTCCACATCAAGATTGATTTGATTGATTCAATCTAATTGATTGACAATTGGATGTTGAAGACAAGATCTTTCTATACGAAGAAGCTTTACTTATGGAACCCAAGATTCCGTTTGTATGGGCGACTGGAATCAATTTGGGATTTTACCTTTGTCACTCAACGGCTACCAAATTTTCTAGATACAGAGCTGTCCAATGGGTATATTGGAAGGCGATTCTCCGGGATACTGTCCAACGGGTAGTTTGGAAGTGGAGGAGTATTTAAGGAGATCATGGACCGATGAGCAAGTAAGAGACGGAGCGTAGAATTTATAATTCCAAAGTCGAGCGACTTTCGATCATATACTTGTCTCTTGAGAGCTTAAACGTTTGTGATCGTGAGAGAAATACCAAAAGAGTGACTTAGTGAGATAGTGTGATCTATTACTAAGTGTTTGCACTCAAAGTTGTAATCTCTTGTTGATTGCATCGTGGAATCCAGCCAAGAAGGCTGTTAGCGTGGGAGAGTGGACGTAGGCTTGAATTAAGCCGAACCACTATAAATCTTGTGTTCTTATTCTCTTCCTTAACTCCTTTATTTTACTCGAAGTTTATTTTATTCTGCATATATTTGCCAAGGTTTATTTTATACACCTATTCACCCCCTCTAGGTGTTCATACTAGCACTCTCAAACATAACAAGGATGCCCGTCATGAGCTGAAGCTGCAAATCGCTTAGAGCCAGGTCAGTCTTGATAGATGGCGCAAGCCTGGTCATCAATAGTTGAACTGTCAAAAATTCAAAATAATAATGTACGTGCAATAAACGTTCAATATACGTGCGATATACATGCAACATACGTGCGATATAATTTCTCGAAGAAAATGATGGGGTAGATATGTTAGGAGCCCATGCATCTTCCCCATCGTCTTCTAGCTCTATCTCTATCCGTGTGCTCCGAATGCCTCCACATCCTCTTATTACTGGTGTCCCAACCCATCTCTCTCATTCTCTCATTCTTCTCCTTCATGGAACATCTGCAACAAAAATGTCAGTAGCTATCGTCCGACTCTTCATCTCCTTCGTTGAACATCCGCAACAGAAATTCCCAATAGCTATTATCCATCCGAAATGGCTGACAATCCATCTACTCAAGTGTAGAAATGTGTTTGGTAATGCAACAATTTTTTTTTTTTTTTTGCATTTATTTATTTTTTATTCTTGCTTATGGATCACTGACCACTGCTGTCCGCTATTGCCATTGCACGACGGCCCGCGGCCAACCGTCACCGGCGACCGCCGTCGCAGAGCCCATTGGCTGCCGCCTCTTGCTCGCCATTGGCGGCCGGCGGCGGCGACAGTTGTCGGTGACGGTTGGCCGCGGGCGGTCGTGCAGTGGCTGTAGTAGCGACGGCCGGCGGCAGTGGTCGGCAGTGGCTCCAGGTGATTGGAGGTTGCCATGGCAAGAGAGAGAAACAAAAGAAAAAAGAAAAGAAAATTGACTTATTTCTAGAAATTATTCCCGGGAACAAGAAGCTACTGTTTTTTTTGTTTCTCAAAACTGTTCCCAGGAACAAAAAATTAGAGAAATTGTTCCTGGGAACAAGTGTTTTACCAAATAGGTTTTTGTTCTTTTTTTTTTTGTTCCGGGAAACAAAAGAATAAAAATTGGGAGAAACAGAAACGTTACCATGCGCTGCCATAAAAGGATCTAGTAAAATATCAAAAATCACCACAACAAACGAAGACCATAAAATTGTAAAACTAAAATCCAGAAATCAAGGTACATTATAAGAGCATGGTCGGTATAAGACAGCACGCATTCATCCTTCAAAAAGAGATTTATGACTACATATAAGCAAAACAATTGGTGGTTGACAATCAAATCACATATCATTATCATGTTAAATTCGTAACAAAAGCTAAGATGGTGTGAAGACCGTGACTAAGGATTTATATCTTTAAAGCAAGTAACTTAGTGACTTGATTAATCTTGGTAAGAAAACCGATGAAAAATAATAATTAGATCTATAAAATATATTGAAATAAGTAGCTCGATATATATAAAAAAAACATGTGCTTTAATTTGTTGATGAGAGTTGTAACATGCTGTTTATGTTAGGAGGTGGTGCAAATCGTTAAATATCTAACTTATTAGTTCGTCAAAACAACTAGAGATAAATGCATTATATTTTCTTTAAAACTTGGCATGATTGGGTCATAAAATTAAAATGACTCAGGGACTATCAATCTTGATTGGTTTGCCCCTTGACTCTAAATTTGACACGCTTCTTATAAAAAGAAGAGCTAACAAAAGTTACTCTTTTACTTAGTTAGGTAGTTAGCCAATACATATAAAATTCCGAGTGGGGAAATCTTCCATACTTAGCCGGACCTATTTAAGACCATACTCATGATCTCTCACATATGCAATATGTCTTATGGACATGGAATTGGTCATACCCATTATGCCATAACTTAATGTATCACGTCATATATCCACAGAAAGTAGCCTATAATTCTATGCTATAGCCAAAGAATTATTAGGCGAACCCACATCCACAAAATACCCTACTTTTTTCATGGACCTAGTAAGACAGAACAAGAGCTTGGGTTGACAACCAAAGATGGATCTTATAAATATTTTCTCAATAGGGTAAAATAATCTACAATTGCATAGAAATGAAATATATTAATTTGAGGTATAGAAGCAGTTACACGTAGAACTCAAGAATACCCTCCTCTTTAATTGAGATTTATGAAAAAATTATAACAATGTAGTTGAATTAATCATGCAAAAAGGGAATCGCAAGACTTGGGTATATCTTACACCCTTTGCATTCCATATCCTATAGACAATGTCTGACTTTTTACCAAATGCCCACTTTTGGACAAGATGAAGTTGCCTCCTTTTTGGCACGTCAACGTGGCCGCCTGTATTTGGGACAATTGTACATCGTACGATTATACAAGGTCAGTCGCTCGTTCAACTTGATCTTCCCCTTCTCCTCTTTTCTCTTCGAGACTTTCTTTCATTACTTCGCTCTCCTTCTGCGATGGCTCTCGAACATCGTCACCCTCCTTAACATCATTCTCGTTAGGAAAGGCGACAACGACCTCAATGGATTTAGACTCACCGGAACTGCTCAATGGTACTAACCGATTCGTCTTCTTATCCTCCTTCCTTTTGCCCCACAGCACCGCATAGAGACCGAGTACTATGAGCCCCGACCCTAGAATGCTGCCATAAATATAGATCGAGAATTTCAGATATCTCGTGTTAATTTATTTGAAGGGTTCGAATACTTTAAAAATATGTGTGTATCTATCAATTTATATACCTTCCCATATGCAATTTTTCGTCCAACACCATAGACCCCGCCAAGGCCACGGTCACCAGCATCAAAGGATTGAAAATGGACACGAACACCGGTCCTCTCATCCGCACACACCAAGCGATCAGAGTATAGCACAACGCGGAAGCGACTATCCCCTACAACACCACAGACGAGGATTAGTCGACGACACGTAACGGGGTAATTCGACGGTCGATATTGAGCCCTAATGAATGTGCACGACATTGGTAAGTAAGGGGCTTGTAGTGGGTACCGAGTATGATACGGTGAGGAGCCTGATGTTCCATCCGAGCTTCCACTGGCTCCAATCCCTCTCTCGGCACAGTGCATAAACCGCCGCTTGGATCGAACCCATGAAGGTCATCAGGGCTGTGCTTGTGTATTGGTGCGGGAAACCTTCGCTCATCTTCGCCTGTCCAAAAGATCATTTTCCATGAGGACGACGACACGAAGCGAAGCAAAAGAAAGATCTCACGCAGTGAAACGAAGCAAGGTCAAAGGCGAAAACATGAAGAGACGTATTGGAAAGAAAAGGCGAAGACCCACCTGAATGATCAGCCACGAAGCGTAGCAGAAGCAGCTGGCCACGGCCAGAAGCGATCCCAGGAGGAGATCGCTCGAGCCCTCCTGGCCCCGCTGGGTCGCCGCCACGTGGCGCAGCAGGTTCACGTGCGTTGACCAGAGGTTGACTTCCGCGCTCTTGTAGAACGTGAGCAGCATCGCCCCACCGATCCCCATTAATGTTCCCGCCGCCTTTGCCTTCCCTGCAACCGTCCTCAGCCTCACCTTCTCCAACCTAATCTCCATCGACCAACGCGAACATGAAAGAAAACAGCAACCCTCGTCAGAAGAACATCTCAGCTGAAGATCCACATGCTAAGGAACTTGCATTAGAAAATCCTGTACATACCCAAGAAAAACGGCCAAGACGAAGGTCACGGCAGGGACGAGGTTGGCCATGGCAGAGGCGTAGGTCGCCGATGTCATGGATAAGCTTGCTAGGTACAAATTTTGCCCCATTGATCCCCTGCAGTTCATTCAATCAGAGTCAACAATAGAAGACCAGAAACTTCCCCATGCATGAACACCTGAGCCTTCCGTATTTATGCACGGGAAGTCTGTTTTTTAAAAGAAAAATCTAGTAAACGTTGTATGTCTAGTCTGCTGCAGTATATGGAAACATGGCTTTTAGGCTGTTATCACAAGTGCTATCTTCATAGCACCACAAGCCACTAAGCATTTCCCAAATGTTATGGATCAAACAACACGAGGCACTTACCCAAATAGCCCACAAAAGAAGGCTTGCACAAGCACTGTCCATGTTATCTTTGGCCTGCTCTTCCTGTATTATGTGAAAGAAGGAAATCAGTATACGCATACGTATTCGAATAGATTGATATCACAAAGGGAAAATGTATACTCCGTTTGACAAGAGAAGAGTGTGTGACCTTTCTAAGAATAAAGCCAGAGGGGCCAGCAGAGCCGTCGCGAACATGAACCGGTAGGCAATGACCACTGACAGGTTCATCCCGTCGCTTGCGGCAAGCTTGTACAGTATGTTGACGCCGGCGAAAGCAACCTGGACGACCACCATCATCAGTGCAGCCTTCATTTCGTGCCTGGCCTCGAACAAGCGATCGCTCGAAACCCTCTCTCTCTCTCTCTCTCTCTCTCCCCCCTCGAGATATCGGTTCCTTGAACGAGTGTGAAGGTATTTTAGGTAAACGCGAAACTTGAAATAAGAAGGGATCTGCTGAATCTTTGTACTGAAAATGAGTAAGAGAGTGAAGAATGGATGATGCAGAAGAGAGAAGCGTCTGTGGGATATATATAATGCAACAGAGAAAGAGGCCACCAGGTGCTTTGCTTGGCTATGTACTCACGTCACAATGCATTAAAGGACCCTCGCACGTGCGATCCCCGGGCTGGCACGTGGCAGGAAGATGAGAGAGAGAGAGAGAGAGAGAGAGAGAGTCCATTTGGGTGTTGGCTTCTTCAGTGCGCAGCGGTCAAACAAATCCAAGAAAGTGGAACCGCTTTTTAGGGCAAAAGCATCGCGTGGCTTCACGGATGATCACAATCTCCACTAATTACATGTATAAGTTGATGCGAAGTATTACTTTACTTTACCATTGTGTGCTTAGCTACCCATTCAGGCAGATCAAATTAATTGGATTCCTAAGTTTATTTTGTGCTTCGAGAGCATCTATTTGTCCGCGGAGATTGATTGGGTCAAAAAATTCGGATGCCCTATACCATTAAAAAAAAAAAAATACTACGCATTTAAGTCTTAAAATACAAGGAAGCTCACATGCTTTAGTAATTGAGGAGCAGTCGTGTGCACATGCCAAATTGGTGCGGCCTATTAATGTTTACTATTGTGCAGGCTGATTTTATGGATTTAATTCGGTCATGAACCTTTCGATTGATCTAATATAATCCTAATCCTTCCAGTAATGCAATGAAGTTATAAACCTTTCAACTGATCCATGTAGGATGGGCAACGATGACTAGACCACATTGTTAGCAATGTCAGGAAAGTTTTCCATGCTAAATCACCAATCATGACAACGATGAACGGACTGCAACGTTAGCAATTTCAAGGGAGGAGAGATTTGGTCGGGAGGACTCAATTGCATTTTCACACAAAAGTTTAGGTATATTGTATTAACTAAAAGGTTCATGATTTAAATTGAAATTTATACAATGGATTTAGGACTAGAATATCAAATTTTCTTATATTCTCCTCCAATTAACTAGAAAAGATACTCACATAGTTAAGAAAAATGTGGAAAAGAAGAATATAGTATTTTTTTTTTCGATATGTAGTAATGAGGAATACAAAAGCTTATTTATAAGCAATATGAGATGAGGAATACACAAGCTTATTTATAAGCAATATGAGATGGTTATCTAAGGTAAAAAAAATTAAACATAATATGAAATATAATTAACCAAGGATATGCTATATTAAAGGGGATTTATGCACAATCCTAAGAAATATTCTGGATCAACTAATATCCTAATATTGCTAACATCCCTTCAAACGCAAGATAAGTCGAAACAAATCGAGTTTGAAAAATAATCGGAACAACGTCACAAAAATCTTCGTTTAAAATAAGCTCAACGAATCAAAGAGGGTGGCGTGGCTATAGCAAGCAGAATAAGCCAGACATTGCTAAGCAAATGATACCATGCAAAGACATGTCTTTGCGGTGTCAAAAAATACCTCCATTGAAAATAAAAGCTCGACTTGGCTATGCATTAGAGACATCCTAACACAACCACCGTGGCACTTGCTTAGACAAGAATAATACACTTGGGTAAACATTGTCGAGCTGCAGGGATGGATTTATTTGCTTGAGATGCATGGGTGTGCCGTTGAGAATGATAAAGTAGAAAAAATAGAATTGGGAAATTTCAAAGGTGCACCAGGTGCGTGGTGCATGGGGTGTGAAGTGCACTAGAATTGCCTCTTCAATACCAATTTAAAAAGACATTCTCTATCAAACGACATATATGCATAATACTAAGAGCCACGAGGAATCAACTAAATATTGCTAACACTTACATATGGACGGGATGGTGCCGGGGCAATCTTTTAGGTGCAGTTTTTCCTTGTGGATGCATGTAGACACGCCAAAAAGATACATGCTATATTTTCTTCCATCATCTATCTTCTTTTCATGGGGTGGCTGACTAAGTTTGGGTATGATATCACTGTTAGGAATCGCCGTTTTTTCTTCCATCATCTATGTTCTTTTCATGGTTTGGTTAAGTTTGTCTATGATAGCACTATTTGAGATTCGCTGCAAAATCATAGAAAAATATTGTAAAAGCGAGGAAAAAATGGAGATACAAGGCTTCTATCCCGGTTCATCTTTAAATTAAGGTTATTTCTAACAGAAGATTCTACAATAACTAATATCTCTTGCTCTTGATTACATCATTCAATTATAAGAAAAAAAGAATATACATACACACCTGCCAAGTTGCTATTCATGGCTCATGTCAAAATTATCAATAAAATATGGGTTCGGACTATAAAAGTTCTCTAGCATCTTGGGGGCGTTGTTCTCGCAACTCCCGAACCCTGCATACTCATCGGGGAGTTGGGACCCCTGTGCCATTTTGTCGATGAAAAGTATAAATCACACCGCAACAAAGATTCTATCACGACATTCCTCTCGCATTTTATTTATAGAGTCGAGTCAGGGCTGTACAAGGATGACAAACAAGTGAAGAAATTATGAGGCACGTGAAAATGAAATGAAAATAATAAATGGCGGCACGGGCGGGCACGCGGGTGGGAAAACGTCTGGCGTGACGTTATTGAACGGAGGGTTACCGTGGGATGGCGCTCCTCTCATGCAATTCGGGCGTCGACGTTGGCTTCGACGTCCCTTCCTTTCGAGCACGTGCACCGGCGACTGTGCTTGTCCCAAAAGAGTTCGTGTCGGGTCGCGTTGCTTTCCACTGCCCCCCTTTTGACTATTTTTTCACTCCACTAACGGAAGCCGCAGCCAATCTGGCCTTTCGGATTTGAGACCTAATTTGTCTTTGGTTTCGATCTTTACTAAGCACTCGATTCCACGAACCGTCTCGTATTGATGGACCACTGAATTTGCACTGTATTTTTAATATATGTACACGCATCTCGATAAATTTGTCCAAAAAATCCTAAATTTATTATACTTTTATCAATTTAATTCAATTTTTTTTAATTATGTTAATAGAGTCCTAAATTATTTTTATGTTTCCCTAATTGAGTTCATCATGTCAATTTTAACTGGAAATCGCTGAAATGAATGTTGACAATTCCCTAGGTAATTAACAAGCCCTCTCTCCAATTTGTCATACGCATTTGCATCCAAGACCCTAGCAATTTAATATCATAAACCCATTAGCGTAATAATGTAGCAGGCATCTATAACCATCCGGCTTAGAGGAATAAAAGAGATGACTAAATTACGCCCATCGCATGCTAAACGATTTAAAAAAGACAAGATATAGGAGTCTGAATTGCTGCACTCCGTCAGGCGAATAAACAGGGCGGAAAAAGATGCTTCTCTAAAATACAGAAATCCAAAGGGTGCACGAACCCGAACCACAATCGGACCTCATCCACCAGCCCGAGCCCCGAGCATCTTCGAGTAATCCCTAGCGTCCTTACTTTGCCCCGTCGCTACACACTTCACGATCATCACCACCAACTCCACCACCAACACTGCGAATTCCCCTGCGTCCTTACTTTGCACTCAACTCGCAACTGCAATTTTGTTGTGTTTTGTTTTTTTGTTTTTTTTTTTATAGGAATTATAGAACAAATGATCCATGAATTTTTGATCCAATGTGTAATGTCATTCCTAAAATTTCAATTTATGCAATGTAATATCTAAACTTTGGCCAATGTGTAATATCATTTTTAGACTTTTAGTTTGTTTTTACGTGGTTCATGAATTATTGATAAATGTTTAATATAATTCATGAATTATATAAAGATATCTAAAAGTCCAAAGGACCACATTAAGTATTGGACCAGAGTTTTTAAAGACTATATTGAAATAATTAAAAGTTCCCAAACAATATTACACATTCAATCATAATTCAGGAATCACATTAAATAAATTAGAACTTCATAAATGACATTACAAATATATAAATTTAGTATATTTCCAATTTTTAATTACCTAAGATACATAGGTTTATTTGTTTTTACAATTTTGACATGATGCTACCTACCACATTACACCATAAAAGGCACGACTTAATTTCACATAAAATCGACGAATTTGGTTGAATATTTTAACTGTGGTTAAAAATGGATATTCTGGCACTTGTGCCTAATGTCCTTATCATTTGCACACTTACTAATTTTCAACACAGCATAAGAATCTCATAATCTATCCCCGTGTTGAATTTGATAGAGTGGGTACTTCTTAAAATCCATGTTAGCTATTTTGATAAAACATTCGATGATTGATTCATCTTCAAGTTTAATTGTGTTGTTGAAATCAATCAATTTAATATAAGTTACTATGTATAGGATAAGGTATTCGTTCCTGTAGGTATTGCGTGGCATATGAAATGCACATTGCTAGTGTACTTAATGTATGCTGATATGTGTATGGTTTATACACTTGAGGACTTTATTAAGAAAAACAGGTTATTATTACATCTCATGTTGTCAATTCTTCACTAATTGCATAGCATATAGTAGTTGAAGTGAATGGCGTCCTTGGTATCAAGAAATATTCTTTCCAGGCAAGAGAAAACATTACTGAAAAAAAAGAAGGGAGAATTACCAAAAAAGTCCTAAACGTATTGCAATTATGCCAATTCAGTCCTAAACTATTTTTTTGTCCAATTTAGTCCTAAACCTTTTATAACTGTGCCAATTCAGTCCATCCAGCCAAAATTGGCCGGCCGGCGCTGACGTGGACGCCGGCGGGGGACAACCGGCTGGCGAGGTAATTTTTTAATATTTTTTTTATTTTTTTCGAATTTTTAAATATTTTTTAATTCTTTTATTTTTTTGGCTTCTTCTCCTTCCTCTGGCCGGACGCCGGCCAGAGGTGAGGGCTGGCGAGGTCAGCCTTGCCGGCCAGCGAGGGCGAGGTCGACCTCTCCCGGTGGCCGGCGAGGCCGTCGTCGTCATCGCCGCCTCCCCCCGTCCCCCGGATCGTCGGCACAATCTCCCCCTCCGAGCTCAAGCGGCCCTCCCCGGCCGTGACCGTTGCCAAAACCCTGTTCCAGCGCCTCTGGATTGACGAGGACGAGATCGAGCTCCTCCACGGGTTCCTCGACTACACCACGCAGCGCGGCGGGGCCTCACCCTCGCCAGTGGCCGGCGAGGGCCGAGCTCGTCAGATATGGCGAGGCTCGGCCTCGCCCTGGCCGACGGCAAGGGCGCCGTCGCCAGATCTGGTGAGGCTCGGTCTCACCCAGCCATGGCGAGGTTGAGCCTTGCCAGATCTAGCGACGGCCGCCTCGCCAGTGGTTGGCGAGGCTAACCTCGCTGGCCCTCACCTATGGCCGGAACGGCCAGAGGAAGGAGAAGATTCAAGAAGGCCAAAAAAAAAAAAATTAAAAAATTAAAAAATTTGAAAAAAATAAAAAAAATATTAAAAAATATTAAAAAATTACCTCGCCGGTCGGCTGTCCCCCGCCGGCGTCCACGTCGCACCAGCCGCCAATTTTGGCCGGATGGACTGAATTAGCACAATTATAAAAGATTTAGGACTAAATTGGACAAAAAAAAGTTTAGGACTGAATTTGCACAATTACAATAGGTTTATGACTTTTTTGGTAATTCTCCCGAAAAAAAATGTATTTCCACTCATTTGAGAGAAAGAAAATTAGTACATATGAATACTAGAAAGACCATGGACAAAAAGGATCAGTTGTGCATTCTTAATTGTGTATTTCCTTTAATCTTTTTGCTAAAATATCGTTTCAACGCAAATAGTTATTAAGTGAAGAAAAAATAATTAAAATTATTATAGTAGAAATATTCATATTGTGCCGAAGGCACGAGCAGTTAACTAGTTCTCTTCAAGACCAGTCAACGACTCAGGGAGCCCAGCGATTTTATTTTTATTTTTTATTTTGATAAATCATACTTTCGATTTCTATGTTTTTCAGAAAGTTCAATTTTGGTCCCCATGTTTTATTCGGTCATACTTCTAGTTTTTGTGATCCTTACTTGTACGAGCATTTAAATGCAATTTTACACGTTGATCCTTGCATTTTGGCAATGTTGAATTTTAGTCCGTGTACTTGTTTTTGTAAAAAAAATGAAAATTAGTCTCTATATCATTCTTCAAAAGATAACCTAATTAAAAAGTCAAATCAAGACAAACTATTAAAACGTGATACCTATTATTCAAGTTCATCAAATAAATTAACAAGTGATGGCGTCCTTATTTTGCGTTCATATCATATAAACATAAACTACTCATGTGCGAAAAAAAAAAATTGCTCATGAACCTAGAGTTGTGAATGATTTGAAAAGTATTTCTAAAAGAAAATCGTTTATATTATTTATAAAAATGAATGAGTGAAATATATTTCCATCATTTACAAAATATTTTGCTATAAATTACTATCGATGATAAAAATATTTTTCACTAAACTGAATACTATGTCAAATATTTTTTAAAAAGTAATCAGTTTACTTTAAAAAAAATATCTTACGAAAAAAAAATACAATATTAAATTATAATAGTTTCCAACATTAGGTCGTTGACTCGTTATGACAAAAAAAAAAAAAATGGGAAGCACAATTTTCTGGAAACAACTCTGGGAAACGGACCAATCCAACCCGATAAATACAAATGATAGTTGTGTTTTCGCCATGTCAGGGTGGGGGGTGTTTTTCTGCACTCATCTAATTAATATTCGTGCAAACATTTTTTCCCGTGAGTAAGAGAAAATTCCGTGCATATTAACAGTGAATACGTAAAATATGGAAATTAAAAGAAATCCCCTAATTACGAAAAAGCAAAACTCCCGAAGTCAAACTCTCTGCAATGTCTCGTTTTCTTATATTCTCAGTACATAAATTCATTGATTGCAAGCATGCAATTCATTTCCAGTCGATCGGAAGATGAAAATCAAGGCTCCGATCAGCAGTGAGGATTGCCAATCAGTTATTCGTCAGCGATCGAACGGGGAGCGATCTCAGCCCACGATTCCCTCCGCCGCCGAGAGGTCTGCGCATCGGAGAAAAAACAAATATAATAAAGACTGAACCTTTCACATGCAGACTTCCCCATAATATCGGACGACCAAATTCAAGTTTAGTCAAGCAAGAATCAGCAGGCGCGATTGATCAAAGCCGGGGGTGTTCACGTTGATTATCTATCTTACCCAGTTCATCAAGAGATGCATCAAGTGCTAAATTACAGATACTATGATCGTCTTATTGCTAATCCAAGCATCTCGGATTCATTGCCATGTTGTGTCATCCTAACTAATGTGAGGGATTGGGTACGAACCCGACACCGTCCGGAGCGCATGGATATTCCCACAATCTCGATCAATAAATTTGTAAAGAAATGACCAGAGGCCTTGGTTTTTTGCAACATCAAGTACAAAATTTCTGATGGTGTGCAGGTTGCCATGCTTAGACTTGGGGTGTCGATGGGTTGGGCCAAGCCGGGTTTTCATGATACCCAATCATCGACCCGAAACCTTAAAGGGGCACGCTTGACCCAACCCAAGACCCCAATATCATATAATCCAAGAGAATGGTTTGGGTCAGGTCGGGCTAGCGCTGATTAGCTAAGCTCAAATCTAGAGTTTCGTCTTGCTAGTTGTTGATGAGCACATGCATAGGGAGAAGGGCAGAGAAAGGGAGATTAGGCTGTGCTCTGGGGTGTAAAAAACCTGCACCGATCTGGCCCAATCCGACCCCAATCCAACAATATCAACATCTAAAAATCCCTACAGACTAACGCCCGGACCCTAAAATTTCACGCGGGCTTTTTCAACACCTCTATTTTAGAGGGCCACCGGAGACCACGAGGACTAAAACCAAACCAAATTCACACATTCGGGGCTAAAGAAAAGATATACCAAATCCACAGATCGGGACTAAAATGACAACAAATTTACTCGTACGGGGCAAAACTGGAAACGGCAAAACATGCATAAAACGCCCGAGAGAGAGACCTGTTCGCACTTGATCTGGCACTTGCGGTCGCACCACGCCATCAATGATGCAGCCCGCATTGAAGACCAGCTCTCTTGACCAAAAGGATCGGCCCGCATTCAAGCTCGATGAAACCAAGAAGCCATATCGACATCTTGAGTCCATCTCGGAAGCTGGAAAGACACCGTCATAAAGACGTTATGCTTTTACTATTTCTCCTAGTTTCAATGTCCTGTCTTTATTTCTCCTAGTTTCAATGTTCTATCTTTATTTCTTTGATGATATAAGCCATCCAATTTCTTGTAAAAGATGAATGACTTTTGATTAATGAAAAAAACTTTGCTTTGAAGCAAGTCAATGCTCTGTATTTATTTCTCTGACGATATAAGCCATCCAATTTCTTGTATAAAACGAATGACTTTTGATTAATGAAAAAAACTTTGCTTTGAAGCAAGTATCGTGAACCTAGAGTTCATCCCTTTTGAACCTAGAAAAGTTTTCACTCTGTTCTTGAAGAGTCAGAGCTTTTGAAATCTGCATCCTTGAAGAGATACAGTCATCGATCTAGAAGAATCAGTGCCCCCTCAACTTCCTTGGAGGCCTAGAAGAGCAACCAGTGGAGTTTCTATTTTTTCTTATTCCATTCATTATTTCCAACTTGATTTCGACCATCTTATTTCAGAAAACCCAAAACATAGAAAATTTAGATCCAGAAGTCTTTGTTCATTTGGCTTTGGAATCAGGTCGATCATACAATTGTTCTCCTAAGCTTGCGCAGTGCTGAAATTTCTGTTCGTCCTGTTTTCCAGTGTGCAAGTCACTCTCCCGATCCTACTGTTTGAGAAAGCCTATCCTTGGCTTGCATCAATCAGCCTTGCTGCACAGTTCGCGAAAAAAGAAAATATGCCATTTACCGCTAAAATCCTTCGAGAATCCTTCTCAGATCCAACCAACCGGTGAAGGGAAGCGAAAAGCTACTCACCGTTGGGCTGAACGCACGCGGTGGAGCAAGCATCGTTGCAATCCACGGCGGCGGACTCGATGGCGACGTCCATCCGCGAGAACACCGCGGTCAGGATCAGCACCGCCAGCAGCATCTCCTTCGTCTTCATCTTCATCGCCATCATCCTCGTAGCTTTTCCTCGGTCTTTCTCAGTGGATGGAGAAGGGAGTGTCGAGAGGGCTGGGGGTGGACCTTCATAGAGGATCGATCCGCTGGAGTGACGATTTTGCCCGCGCCCCGTGCCGGAAACTACGGGACTGCCATGTTAATGGATGTGAAGCGAAGCCACCGATGTTGAATCTGAATCCTCGAATGCACCGTTCGGATTGCGCGCGTCAGACGCGTAGGCGGAGTCAAAGTTTGACCGTCCTCTACTAGAGCCGAGCTCGAGCTGAGTCTGAGCTTCGGCTGCAATCGTCGGCTAACCGAGTCAAGCTCGATGAGAGTAAGCTCTATTGACTTCATCACACATCGATATTTATTATCGTGGGAGGCAGTTTCTATCGTTTCTTGTTACAATGATATCTTACAAGTTTGATCAAATTAAATGAATCAAGAATTATATGATCAAGTCATGCTGAGCCATATCAGTTTTAATCGAGAGATGTTTGTATCGGGCGCGTTTGGCTTTAAGCTCTTGGACCATCATTTATCACCTTCTAATTTTTCCTTTGTCAAAGAAAATGATACATAATAGGCTCTATACAAAATATTAGAAATCACCGCAACAAACCAAGCCCATAAAATTGTAAAATTAAAATCCAAAAATCAAGATTCATCATAAGAGCATGATTGGTATAAGTAAGTATACGCTTATCCTTCAAAAAGAGATTTGTGACTATATCTAAGCAAAACAATTGGTGGTTAATAACCGCATCACACACTATTATCACGTTAAACCGGTGACAAAAGCTAAGATGGTGTGAAGATTGTGACTAAGGGGGTGAATCTTTTAAGCAATTAACTTAGTGGCTTGATTAATCTTGGTAAGAAAACTGATGAAAAGTAACAAATTAGATCTATAAAATATATTGAAATAGGTAGCTCGAAATATATATATATATATATATATATATATATATATAAAATATATATATGTATGCTTTTAATTTGTTGATGAGAGTTGTAACATGCTATTTATGTTATGAGGTGGTGCAAATTGTTAATTATCTAACTTATTAGTTCGTCAAAACTACTAGAGATGAATGCGTTATATTTTCTTTAAAACTTGGTTTGATTGGGTCATAAAATTTAAATGACTCCGAGACTATCACTCTTGATTGGTTTGCCCCTTTACTCTAAATTTGACACGCTTCTTATAAAAAGGTGAGCTAACTAAAGTTACTCTTTTGACGCCTAAATTATTTGTTTTTAATTAGGTTATTTTATTTTTATTTAAAAAAAGGATTTTATTTTATTATTTTGTCTGTTTTAGAAAAAATGAAAAAAACAGAAAAAAGCGGAAAAGTCCTCGCATGGGCCTATAAGGCCCATTTCCGCCTCGGCCCGGCCCGACTAGGTCGTCTCCTTCCTTGCGCCTCTTCAGCGCACGTGTAGGGGGCGCGACGGAGGGGAAGGGAGTGGACGGACAACGATGGCGCATGTGAAGCCGGGGGGTGGTTGGCGTAAGATGGGACGCCGGTTCAGCCGGCGAGGGCTGTGGCAGCCGCCGGTCGAGCTCCGTCGATCGGCTGCCCCTTGGCCTATAAATAGGCCTCCATTTCCATCGTTGAAAGGGACGAAGACAGAGAAGACGAACACAGAGATCCCAGAGAGAGAGAGAGGCCGGCCGAAGCTCAAGGTCCCTTGAGAGACTTCGGGGAGCTCGAGTGCAGGGTCGGCCATGGCGTGGTGAGCTCGGAGGGGTCCCTGAGAGACTTCGGGGAGCTTGAAGGGCGAGCCCGAGGGAGAGAGAGGGTAACTCGGCGACGGATCTGGCCAGATTTGACCGTTCAGGATCCACCGTCATCGTCGTTGTCCACCGTGGTCGTTGCCATCAGTCTGCCCTTGCCCTTGTTGCCATCACTCATCCCCGCCGTTGCCGCCTTCGATCGATCTAGCATCGTTGCCTTTGCCGCGCCATCGCCGAGCAAGTATCGTGCCGTCGCCATCTCCTCTCCGTAAGTCCAGTCATCGCCGCCATCGCCGCCATCGTCACCGCTGCACCTCTTCGGCGCCCCCAATTCGGAAACCCTAGGGTTCCAGATTTTCCGGATCGCGATCTCGAGTCGTCGGGTCGGACCCGGATCGGGAACCGGGTAGGGATTCCGTAAATCCTGGGGGTGGTGGAGGTCGGGTCGCGGGTCGGGTCGGATCCGGGTAGGGTTTTCGCAGGGGAGCCGAGTTGTGAGTCGGGCCGTGGGGCTAGGTTGTTGGGTCGGGCCGGGTGTCCTTAAACACCCGGCCACGGCGCCGTTTCAGTAAAGTAAAAAAAAAAGAGAAAAAGAAAAAAAATCCAAGTTAGGCCCGTCCGTGTGCGAGTTGCTGGCCGGGTAATTTTTATAATATTTTTAAATAAATAATAAATAATTTAATTCAAAAAAATTATTTTCGAAAAAAAATATTAAAAAATTTTTAATTTCGAAAAAAAAATATTAAAAATGTTGAAAAATGTTTTATTTTCTAAAAATCGAGAAAAAAATAAAAAATAATTTATTTTCCAAAACTATTTTGAAAAATATTAAAAAATATTTTATTTTCCGAAAGATAAAAATATTCCATATTGTCCAAAAAAATGCCAAAAATCCAAAAAAAGCGAAAAATTCATGAAAAAGCCAAAAAAATTCAGAAAAAGCCAAAAAGACTTGTATTTTTCCAAAAAAATACCAAAAAAATCCAAAAAATCCATTTTATGTCCAAAAAAAAAAATTAGAAAAAGACTCAAAAAATGTTTTTCCTCCCAAATATGCATGGAAAATCCCTCGAACATCCAAAAAACCTCAAGGTTTAAACAATATTAGGTACCGAAAGGGCATTAGTGATTAACTAGTGTAATCAAGTCCCCGATCCTAATTTCTCTGGTTGCGTAGGAGTTAGTATTTCTCCAAATACTTCGCTTGGGTTTCTAATCAACCCAACCCAAATCGATTAGTGGTGACTCTATTTTAAAAATTGATTTACAGGTTAAAAACTTGAACCGTTAAATCGCGAATTGGTGGACTTGGGAGAGTCTGGGCTTAATAAATTCAGTCGAGCCATTAGCCTCCGCAAGGCACTTGTACCCGATTGCGGGCGCTGAAAAAAAGAGGTTGCGACACATAGTTAGGTAGTTAGTCAATACATATAAAATTATGAGTGGGGAAATCTTCCATACTTAGCTGGACCTATTTAAGACCATACTAACGATCTCTAACAAATGCAATATGTTTTATGGACATAAAATTGGTCATACACATTATGCCATAAAGTAATGTATCACGTCGTATATCCATGGAAAGTAGCTAATAATTCTATGCTATAGCCAAAGAATTATTAGGCAAACCCACATCCACGAAATACCTTACTAGTTTCATAGACCTACTAAGATGGAAGAAGAGGCTGGGTGGACAGCCAAAGATGGATCCTATAAATATTTTCTCAATAGGGTTAAATAATCCACAATTGCATAGAAATGAAATATATTAATTTGAGATATAGAAGCAGTTACACGTAGAACTCAAGAATACCCTTTTTAATTGATGTCACGCTCCGAACCCCGAGCGCGTGCCCATCCCTCTCTGGTCGATAATAATTTGCGATTTCCCAGGACGAGTTGCCGATCCTTTTCATTTTATTGCACATGCGGAAGCGAAAAGAAATCCCCTGACAGTAATCATCTCGAGATAGAAAAGCAGGACAATAAATTCACAAACAAACATGCTTTTATATATACACTGAGTCATGTACAAAGGTCTATGGCCTAAAAGACTACAAAAGACTAGCCTTCAAAAAAGTGGTCCTAACTGACCTATGCTTCCAATCACCTCCTCTCATCTCCTGGTCCTCCACTCGATGACCCTGAAAATGTTGTCCCACAACGGGGTGAGATATCATCTCAATGAGTCTAAGCTCTAAACCCCAATTAGAGGGAAATACACCAAGAAGCGTCCTAAGCACGCAAACACACAATCAATGAGACTTACCTCGTCTCAGCTACACCCTGCAGGTCAGCACGGTTCATATCACAAATCAAAGCATAACTCAAGCTCAATTAATTGGAACACAATACTCAATTTATCAAGCGTTCCTAGTTTTGATCTCGGCATATAGCACGGCCTACTATCAGTTCGGCGGTTTTTTGGCATTACTAGGCTTCGTCTCACCCCATTGAACACGGCACGTCTCTTTATCAGACAGCTTTCCCAAAGGAGCATAGGCTCCAGAATCAATTGCGACCGGCTTCCCGTTGTCCAGGGGGTATCCCAAATAGGGATAACGTCTAGCTCAACAGCCCGGGACGATTTCTCTCAACTATCATACGATCACTCAGATATGGCCCAAGGCACCATGTATTACACTCAAATGTTTCAATTAAAATGGTGAGCCTGACCTTTTTCTTCGTATTAGAAATTCACATGAAATTACTCGTGTGTGGGTATACGGTCAACTTGACCCAAAAAAATTGATATTCTTCATTTTTGAAATCCCACTATTTCATATAGTACAAAAAAAAAACTATTTTCGGTGCCAAAACTTGACACCCGGGATTTTTGAATAAATATTGGAAATTCACAATTTTTGGAATTAAATACCAAAGATCCAATCGGCACTCAGTTTGCATAATTTAACACTCAATTGCAGAAATTAACCACACCATTGCAATCGCACGAAATTCCGGTCACCGGCTATCCCTACTAATTTTCGGAAAAATAATTAATAATTAAATAATAACTGAAATTAACTAAATAAATCAATTTAACTTCTAAAAATACTAACCTAGGCTAGAATCATTAAATTAATAACCAATTCGGACCCGAAAAATTCCCGAACCCTTCTAGATAAATAGTACAATTTATTTAGGCCTTAGCTAAATCATGCTAACCACCTAACATGCTCAATTCAATGATTACATTTCTAATTTAATCTAACTAACCACATAATTCCTAATAAAATAAATCTAAACACCCCTTAAACGTCATTAGCCTACTAAGCAGAGTTTAGAGTATAAACTCACTGGTGTATCGCGAAAATCGGTTCACCACGACGACGACTCGACGGTGGCTGAAATCTTAATTTTCGGCGATGTCGGCGAACTTGGACCAGGCCTAAAACTTGGCCCAACAAATCTCAGCCTAAGTCTGAGATTTGCTTTTGAAATTGGACTGGACTTGAGTTGCTTTGCGGACTTCAATTAACGCGGGCTTGGAAAGGCTGAGTTGGGCTCGAATTCAAGTGGGCCTTAAGCTTGCAATGGAATTTGGCCTGAGCTTGAATCACTTGGGCTTTGCTGGGTTGAAAAAAATGGGCT
This sequence comes from Eucalyptus viminalis, assembly GCA_014182385.1. NCBI lineage: Eukaryota > Viridiplantae > Streptophyta > Magnoliopsida > Myrtales > Myrtaceae > Eucalyptus > Eucalyptus viminalis. The sequence continues at coordinate 8,505,152 of CM024532.1, forward strand.
GATTTCGTATGGGCCTGACTTCGTTTGGGCTTCAAATGGAAATGTGAAACTCGCTGGCTTGCGGCAGAATTCACGTGGGCTTGGACTTGAAGACACGATGGGCTGATAGGGCTGAAGAAATGAAGCTGGGCTTCATGCGTTGCTGCTGATCCACGTGTGGGCTTCGCTGGCAGCTTCAGTTGGCGAGATGGAGATGCTGAGTCGGTGGTAGAAGACAAACGACCATGGAGCGGCAGGGTTTTGTCGCTGGCTTCGCGAGGACGAGACGAAGACGCTGTAAAGATGGGCCTCCGGTTGGAGGCTTTGACCTCGTGCCGTCCCAGTAAGGACACGAAGAAGGTGGGGGCAGGCGCGCAGCTTGCGGAGTCCACAAATGTGCTGAGGTTGACCGGTTGGATGGAGATCTCAGTGCACTTGCTTCGTGGCAACTAATGGGGCAGGAAATGGAGCTGGATCCGTGAAGCAGCAGATGGATCCGAGGCAGCTGACGTCGTGGGCGTGAAGTAGCTGCGGAAACACCTCGACGAGCTGAAGACGTGCGGCAAGGAGTCGGCAAATTTTGAGGAGCTCGTTGGTTGACTGAGGGGATTTCGGTGGGATGAGTGGCCTCGGTGAAAAGAGTTGAAGAAGAAAAATGAAACACGAAATAGGAACAAAAGAAGTTGAGGCCGAATGAAGATAGGGATTCGAAGAAGAGAGGGGGAGGCTTCAGAATTCAGTGGTATATATAAATAAATAAAAAAATAGAAAGAAGCATAAGCAAAAGAGATAAGAATGGAGAGGGATCGCGGAGATGGGACCGGTGAAGCAAGCTTGTCCAAGAAGCTTGAACAAGAAAGGAAAATAGTCAACAAGCCTTAGCCCTTGCATTAATCACTTATCCCCTAATTCTTTCTAGCCAAATAAATCCCACAATTATCCAAATTTTGCTGCAAAGGTTGCTGCTCTTCCATAATTCCGAATTTCATTCAAAAAGTCTCCAATTTCTTCATGAAATTCCCCAATCTGACGTCCAATTTCAATAAAGAAGAAGCCCGTAAAACTTCTACAGGTGCCCCTCGTCATAGAGCTCAACTTGTAAGCCCAAATTTCCTTCAATGAGTCCATCTGAATTTCCGTTAATTTTCCGCAACGTCTGATTCGATTTTCCGTAAAAATCTCGGAATCTCTGAAAAATCTTCGGAGAATGAGTCGACGTTCCTAAAATAGCTCGTGACACCACAAAACTTTCAATTTCTGAAATCGGGTTCAAATTTGCGGTTATTTTCAATCCGGCGCGCTTTTAGCGTGATCTAGTCTACCGGGTAACTTTTAGGATTTTTTTTTGTGCAATTGACCCGTGATCGATTTATCTCGAGTCACAATGTACATCTTCGACACATTGATGACTCTCAATTGTCATGAAAATCTCAAGGATTCAAATACGAACACAGGATACCAAAAACAATAGAAAATCAATTTGGTGCTGATCGATGAGAATTTTGCAATCAGGTGGAATCACCCACATTTTGATCACCTATCTCACTCGAATCGACATATCTCTGATCTCCGATTAATTTTTAATTGTGCTGTAATGACCCTTGCAAATTAGCACGGTCGAGCAGTTGATTCCTGGTCGAATTCTCAAGTCTTTTGCGTTAAAATCCATTAATAATTTTCCCAGATAGTCTAGTTATCTCTTGAGTGATCGGTTAAGAGAATAACACTATAAATGCGTCGATGAAAGGCCCGATTTATTCGATTGAAATCAGATTTGAAAAATCAAGATGTCACAATTGAGATTCACGAAAAAGATTATAACATTGTAGTTGAATTAATCATGCAAAAGGGAATTGCAAGACTTGGTACCTTACACCCTTTGCATTCTATAACGTATAGACAATGGGTGTGTTTGGAAAGGCTTTTGGGGAAAGTTTTTGGGGAAATGTAAAGGCTGTTGAGTGAAATGTGTTTTCAAAATGCAAATTGTGTTTGGTAAATTGTATTATAAAAGTCATTTGTGAAGTACTTTTGAGTGTAATAGTGTTTGGAAAAAAGAAGAGTTGGCCGGCCAAGAACTAGTAGTCGCCGGCGGAGCAAGAGGTTCGACGAAGGGCGGGTGGTTCAATGCAGGTCGTTCGACAAGGGTCGCGGTGACCAAGTTTGCGACCAGATGGGTCATGCAAAGGTCACGACTTCCACGGAGGTTGCCTGAAGGTCACGGCCAGTGACCCATTGGTTGTAGCGTGAAGGTCACGACCTTTGCGGTGGTTGCTTGAAGGTCACGACCAGCGACCAGATCTACATCACGACCTCCACCGAGGTCGCCTCAAGGTTGCAGCTAGCGACCCATCTAGTTGTAGTGCGAAGGTCACGGCCAGCGACCACATCTAGTTGCAACCAAATTTGTGACCAAATGGGTCGCGTGAAGGTCACAACCTCCGTGGAGGTCGCTTGAAGGTCATGGCTAGCGACTAGAATTACATCCCGACCTCCATGGAGGTTCTTGAAGGTCCCGGATGATAACTCCATCTGGTCGTAGCGTGAAGGTTGCGGTCGACGACTAGATCTGCAACCAAATGGGTCACGTGAAGGTTGCGACCGGCGACCACATCTAGTTGCGACCAAATCTGCAACTAGATGGGTCGCACGAAGGTTGCGACCTTAGCGGAGGTCGCCTGAAGGTCACGCTCGGTGACCACATATGGTTGCGACCTCCGCAGCAACCTCTCGATCGGAGGTTGTGGCATGGCGGGCTCGACGGTCGCCGGCGACCACCTGCCCTTCGTTGACAACCCCTCACGAAGAAGAAGATGAATAGTCAGGGCAAAATTGAAAAAACGAAAAACCAACGAGGACAATTTGGGAAGAATATTTTTTTATTTAGCCCCTTAGCTCAGCATGCCAAGAAGGCTAAAAGCCTAAGGCAGCCCCCCACTTGCCTTAGGCTTTCAGCCTTGTGAAGGCTAGCATTCTGCAAATGGGGTTTGAAGAAATTTTATCAAATACCCATAAATTAGCCGAAGGAGCTTTGGGTGTTCAAAGTGGCTTCTAAATGCCACTCCCAAACGCACCCAATGTTTGGCTATTTACCAAAATGCCCACTTTTGGACAAAATGAAGTCACCCCCTTTTTTGCACGTCTACATGCCTGCTTGTATTTGGGACAATTGCACATCGTACGATTATACAAGGTCATTTGCTCGTTCAACTTAATCTTCTCCTTCCCCTCTTTTCTCTTCGAGACTTTCTTTCATCACTTCGCTCTCCTTTTGCGATGGCTCTCGAACATCGTCACCTTCCCTAACATCATTCTCATCAAGAGAGGCGACAACGATCTCGATGGAATTAGACTTACTGGGACAGCTCAATGGCACTAATCGATTCGCCTTCTTGTCCTCCTTTTTGCCCCACAGCACCGCATAGAGGCTGAGTATTATGAGCCCTGAACCTAGAATGCTGCCATAGAAATGGATTGAGAATTTCAGATATCTTGTGTCAAATTATTCGCAGAGTTCAAATACTTTTAAAATATGTGTATATCTATCAATATATATACCTTCCCATATGCAATTTTTCATCCAACACCATAGACCCCGCCAAGGCCACGGTCACCAGCATCAAAGGATTGAAAACCGACACGAACACCGGTCCTCTCATCCGTACGCACCAAATGATTAGAGTATAGCATAAACCGGAAGCGACTATCCCCTACAACACCACAGGTGAGGATCAGTCGACCACACGTAATCGGGTAATTCAACGGTCTACATTGAGCCCTAATGAATTTGCACAACATTGGGAAGTAAGGGTTTGTAGTGGGTACCGAGTATGATACGGTGAGGAGCCTGACGTTCCATCCAAGCTTCCACTGGCTCCAATCTCCCTCTCGGCACAGTGTGTAAACCGCCTCTTGGATTGACCCCATGACGGTCATCAACGCCGTGCTTGTGTATTGGTATGGGAAACCTTCAATCATCTTCGCCTGTCCAACAAATCATTTTGCATTACTATTTCTTGTTACAACAAATAGCAATTAGTAATATGTAAGAACGCGTTTGTAACGATTATGTTCCCGGGAGTAGATATTGATCATAAATGATTTTCTTTTTAATTTTATTCTAGAGAACAGATTTTTAGCATTTTAAGTCGTTTGGTAACCTGTCCAAAATTTATGATTCTGGAATAGAATTGCGTTTGGTACAATGTTCATCGATTCTGTTCCAAATCAATTTCTTTTAATTTTTAAATAATTTTTTTTACTTTTTTTCCTTTTTTTTTCTTTTCTTTTTTTTTTCCTATTCTTCTTCTTCTTCTTGTGGCTAGTGACCTCATTGGAGCGTCGCCGGCCCTCGGCAAGGCCGACCCTCGTTGGTCAAGCCTCGCTAGTGGCCAAGTCGGCCTCGCTGGGGCTGGGCAAGGCCTGCTTGGTCACCGGTGGGGCTAGGCGTCACGAGGCTTGCCCATCTCTGGTGAGGTGGGCCTTGCCAGGGTTGGGCGCTGCCTGGCCACCGATGAGCTCACCGGACTAGCGAACGACGACCGGTAGCGGCGGACGGTAGTGGATGGCGGTCGCAAGATGGCGGAAGGGAAGAAGAAGAAGAGTTGATTTTGATTCTCAAATTTGTTCTCGGAATAAGAATCAACTTTTTTTTTATTTTTTTTATTTTTATTCTTGATTCTACTTCAAATCTGTTCCCGGGAACAAATTTGTTCTCAGGACCAAAAATTTTACTAAACGCGATTCTGTTCCAAAACTACTCTCGGGAACAAAAAATCAGAATTGGGTATTGTATGGCATGTTACCAAACAACCCCTAACTGACCATATTTTCTCATTCTAAGAACGTTTTGATTAGTTGGCCCAAGTAGTTACTATCTATTATGTCACATTAGCCTCTTGCGAAGGGTAATCAAAAGTATCAATTTTACATTATCGGTGTAGGCAAAACGACCCTGTCCATTAGCATCGGGCAAGGCTAGGCTCTACTCATAAGATGGTAGGTGTGACTTTTATGGTTTGTTTGGGTGTGCGACGTTAGGATTCAAATTAACAAGCTGTGCATCCAAGTTGAGCGCACTTAAACCACTTGAACACTCCGATCCCTTAGAGGCTCATTAGGTCTTGTGGGTTGAACTCTTTGGTATCTAGATAAATCTCAGCCATCGAGAAGAATCTCATTTTTATAATTTTTTTTATAAAAGAACCTTGACTAGGCAAAGGTGAATCACGCTAGAAAGATCTCCACACAGTGAAACCAAGCAAAATCCAAAGGAACGTGGAGACGTATTGAGAAGAAAAGGCAAAGACCCACCTGGATGATCAACCACGCAGCGTAGCAGAAGCAGCTTGCCACGGCCAAGAGCGATCCCAGGAGAAGATCGCTCGAGCCCACCTGGCCCCGCGGGGTCCCCGCCACGTGGCGCAACAAGTTCACGTGCGTTGACCAGAGGTTGACTTCCGCGCCCTTGTAGAACGTGAGCAGCATTGCCCCACCGATCCCCATTAATGTTCCCGCCGCCTTTGCCTTTCCTGCAACTGTCCTCACCCTCACCTTCTCCAACCTAACCAACGTGAACATGAAAGAAAACCCCAACGCACGTCAGGAAAAACATCCCAGCTGAAGATCCCCGATTTACTAAATCATAAGCCAAGTACATGTCGAGGAACTTGCATGAGAAAATCCTGTACATACCCAAGAGAAACAGCCAAGACGAAGGTCACGGCAGGGACGAGGTTGGCCATAGCCGAGGCGTAGGTTGCAGATGTCATGGATAAGCTTGCTAGGTACAAATTTTGCCCCATTGATCCCCTGCAGTTCATTCAATCAGAGTCAACAATATGTCCAGAAACTTCCCCATGCATGAACACCTGAGTCTTCCATATTTATGTACTTAGAAGTCTCTTTTAGAAGAGAAATCTAGTAAAGGTTGCATCTAGTCTGCTGCAGTACATGGAAACATGGCTTTTATGCTGTTTACGAGTGCTATCTTTATAGCATCACAAGACACTAGGCATTTCCCAAAGTTTATGGATTCAACAACAACAGGCACTTACCCAAATAGCGCACAAAAGAAGGCTTGCACCAGCACTGTCCATGTTATCTTTGGCCTGCTCTTCCTGTTATATGTGAAAGAAGGAAATCAGTATACGCATACGTATTCGAATAGATTGATATCACAAAGGGAAAAAGTATACTCCGTTTGACAGGAGAAGTGTGTGTGACCTTTCTAAGAAGAAAGCCAGTGGGGCCAGCACAGCCGTCGCGAACATGAACCGATAAGCGATGACCACTGACAGGTTCATTCCGTCGCCCGCAGCGAGCTTGTACAGTATGTTGACGCCAGCGAAAGCAACCTGGACGACCACCATCATCAGTGCGGCCTTCATTTCGTGCATGGCCTCGAACAAACGATACATCGCCATCGCTCGAAACCCTCCCTCCCTCCCCCCTCCCTCTCTCTCTCTCTTCTTGAGATATCGTTTCCTTGAACGAGTGTAAAATATCTTTGTTAAACGCGAAAATTGAAATAAGATGGGATCTGCTGAATCTTTGTACTGGAAATGAGTAAGAAAGTGAAGAATGGATGTTGCAGAAGAGAAGAGTGTATGTGGGATAAATATATAATGCAACACAGAAAGAGGCCACAGGTGCTTTGTTTGGCTAAGTAGTCACGTCACAATGCAGTAAAGGTCCCTCGCACGTGCGAGCCCCGGGCTGGCACGTGCCAGGAAGAAGAGAGAGAGAGAGAGAGTCCATTTGGGTGTTAGCTTATTCAGTGCGCAGTGGTCAAACAAATCCAAGGAAGTGGAACCGCTTTTTAGGGCAAAGGCATCGCGTGGCTTCACGGATGATCATAATCTCCACTAATAACATGTATAAGTTGATGCGGAGTATTACTTTACTTTACTATTGTGTGCTTAGCTACCCATTCAGGCTGATCGAATTAATTGGATGCCTAAGTTTATTTTGCGCTTTGAGAGCATCTATTTGTTTGCAGAGATTGATTGGGTCAAAAAATTCGGATGCCCTATACCATTAAAACATATATACTACGCACTTAAGTCCTAGAATACAAGGAAGCTCATATGCTGTAGTAATTGAGGAGTAGTCGTGTGCACATGCCAAATTGGTGCAGCCTATTAATGTTTATTATTGTACAGGCTAGTTGTATGGATTTAATACAGTTATAAACCTTTCAATTGATCTGTAATAATCATAATCCTTCGAGTCAACTGATATGTAGGATGGGTAACAATGATTAGACCGCATCATTAGCAATGTCAGGAAAGTTTTCCACGTCAAATCAGCAATCATGATACATAGGATGGCTGACGATGACCGGATTGCAACGTTAGCAATTTTAGGAGAGGGAAGATTTGGTCGCAAGGACTTGATTGCATTTTCACACAAAAGTTTAGGTATATTGTATTAACTGAAAAGTTCATGATTTAAATTGAAATTTATACAATGGATTTATAACTAAAATATCAAATTTTCTGATATTCTCATCAAATTAATTAGAAAAAGACACTCATATAGTTAAGAAAAATGCATAAAAGAAGAATATGGTATTTTATTTATTTATTTATATTTTGATATGCAGTAACGAGGAATACACGAGCTTATTTATAGGCAATATGAGATGGTTATATAGGGTAACAAAATAAACATAATATCAAATATAATTAATCAAGGATATACTATATTAAATGAGACATATACATAATCATGAGAGATATGCAGAATCAACTAAATATTCTAATATCTCCTCAAACGCAAGATGAGTTGAAACAAATCAAGTTTGAAAAATAATCTGAACAGCATCACAAAAATCTTCAATTAAAACAAGCTCAATAGATTAGAGATGAGATGGCGTGGCTATAGCAAGCATAATAAGCCAGGCATTGCCAAGCAAAGGATTCCATGGAAAGACGCGTCTTTGTAACGTCAAAAAATACCTCCATTGAATATAAAAGCTTGACTTGACTACACATTAGAGACATCCTAACACAACCGCCATGGTGCTTGCTCAGACGGGAATAATACACTTGGGTGAACATTGTCGAGCTGCGGGGATGGATTTATTTGCTTGTCACGCATGGGTGCATTGTTGAGAATGATAAAGTAGAAAAAAAAATAGAATTAGGAAAATTTCTGAGGTGCATAGAGTGCCAAGTACACTAGGATTGCCCTTTTGATATCAAGTTAAGAAGACATTCTCTATTAAAGGAGATTTATGCATAATCCTAGGAGGTATGAGGAATCAACTAAATGTTGCTGACACGTATAAAGAGGACTTAGATATGGACGTGATGATGCCGGGGTAATCATTTAGATTCCCGGTGGATGCATGTAGACACACCAAAAAGAAGCATGCTATATTTTCTTCCATTTTTCTATCTTCTTTCATGGGTGGCTCACTAAGTTTGTATGTGATAGCACTGCTAGGATTCGCCATTTTTCCTCCATCATCTATCTTCTTTTTCATAGGGTGGCTGCCTAGATTTGCCTATGATAGCACTATTTGTGATTCACCGCAAAATCATAAGAAAATAGAGAACAAAAGTGAGAAAAGAAATCAAGATACAAAGTTTTTATCATGATTTACTCTTTAAATTAAGGCTATATCTAGCGGGTGATTCCACTATAATTAGTATCTTATGCTCTCAATTACATTCTTCAATTACAAGAGAAAAATAATATATACACATACCCAATTGCTTTTCATGGGTTCAAGTTAAAACTACTAATAAAACATAAGCTCAAACTATTAAAAACCTTCTAGCATCTCGAGGCCGCTGCCCTCTCAATTTTGGACCTTGCATGCTCATTGGGGAGTAAGACTTTAGTGCCATTTATTGATGGAGAGTATAAATCACACTGCAATAAGTGGCTTTATGACGATGACAAACAAGTGAAGAAATTAAAGAAATGAAAATAATAAATGGCGGCACCGGCGGGCACGCGGGTGGGAAAACGCCTGGCGTGACGTTATTGAACGCTGGGTTACCGTGGGATGGCGCTCCTCTCATGCAAATCGGGCGTCGAGGTTGGCTTCGACGTCCCTTCCTTTCGAGCACGCGCACCTGCGACTGTGCTTGTCCCAAAACAGTTCGTGTCGGGTCGCGTTGCTTTCCACTGCCCCACTTTCGACTATTTTTTCACTCCACAAACAGAAGCTGCAGCCAATGTGGCCTTTCGGATTTGAGACCTAATTTGTCTTTTGCTTCGATCTTTCCTAAGCACTCGATTCCACGAACCGTCTCGTATTGTCCTCAATGGACCGGTGAATTTGCACCATATTTTTAATATATATGCACACATACCGATAAAATTATTCAAAAAATTTAAATTTATTATATTTTTATCAATTTAGTTCGAATTTTTTTAATTATGTTAACTTTAATTGAGTTTATCTGGTCAATTTTAATTGGAAATCGCTGAAATGAATGCTGACAATTTCCTGGGTAAGTAACAAGCCCTCTCTGCAATTTGTCGGGTAAGTAACAAGCTCTCTCTGCAATTTGTCGTATGCATCTGCATCCAAGACCCTGACAATTGAATATTAGAAACCCATAAGCGCAATAATGTAGCAGGCACCTATAACCGTCTAGCTTAGAGGAATAAAAGAGGTGGCTAAATTAAGCCCCTCACATGCTAAACTATTTTTAAAAAACAAGGTATAGGAGTCTGAATTGCTGCACTCTGTTAGGCCAATAAACAGGGCGGAAAAAGATGCTGCTCTAAAATACAGAAATCCAAGGGGTGCACGAACCTGAACCACGGTCGGACCTCATCCAAGCACCTTCGAGCAATCCCCAGCGTCCTTACTTTGCCCCGTCACCACCCACTTCATGATCATCACCACGAACTCCACCTCCAATACCGCGAAATCCTCATCCTCACTCGCCTGCTTCACCACCGATGGCAACAATCCACTGTAAGATGCAAAACGTGCAATCCCATGATCTCCATAATCGGAACAAGAACACAGATAATTGAGTAAAAATATTTTACGTACCTGTTTTGCATCTTACATGTGGTATCGGAGCAACCATAACTCAAATGCATAGAATTTTCGCCCTATTTTCATGATTTTTGTGATTCTTGTTCAATAAAAATCAAATTAAATTATAAATTTGGACTAGGCTCGGTGAGACGAGCAAAATCGTGGGTGGTGCGTCACCGGGGGAGGCCCCATACGACCCCACGCGTGGCCATGTGCCACCGGGGCATCGAGCACCCGCCCCATGTGCGATCACGCACCCTCACACGCTCCCATGCGTGGGGCACCACTTGTGTGTGTGTTGCACACACGAGGGCTGATGTCAACGACCAGGCCTGACCCGACCCGATATGTGGCCGACTTGACCCGACCCGATATGAACCCAACCCGACCAGTTGACCCGCCTGACCCAGTCAACCGTGGACAAAATCGGTCAACCGGTCAGATTGGATGGTTGGACCAGACGGTCGAGCCGGGAACCAGTCATACCGGTTTTGAGGGGCTAGCTCATTTGCACGTGAGCTCCACGTGCTGCGCACTTAGGTGGCATGTTCGAGTGTGTGGAGGTTTCGATTGGTGCGTGATTGGTGGCTATAGGTTTGTATGAGTATCCTCTATGTTGGGGTGTATTTATTTTAGATGTTTGATGATTTTATGGATGTGAAAATACATATGAAACCCTAAATAAGATTATTTTTTAGTATATTTTCCGTACTTTTCTTGTATTTTTCTATGATTTTGAAAATACATGTGTTGGTTTACAGGTATGTTATTACATAAATATTATAAAAGTGTGATTTATTGATAATATATATATATAAAAGTTTAACTTTTATTAATGAATGAAGCAATGTAATTAGCATGATATGTGATTTTAGTGGTATATTGCCCCTATCACTAAAGTTAAAATCACATGTATATGGTGTATGTGAAAAGTAAAGTTTATATCCCTAGCATTAGAGAGTTTCAAGGATTCAATTGAATTGTGATCGCCAAAGTGACACATTTGATTATGTTTGAGAAATTTCAGTCTCGTATAATGATTATGATGTTTCTTGATTTAATGTGTAATCATACACTCATATGAGGTGATTATGTATTAGTTTATGAAGGGATACGTGATGGTGTGGTAGATGAGTGACTGATTCTAGTGGTTCATATGCCCAAATGTGATGAACTCAAGAATGTTAGAATATATTTTTATAACCGTTATCATGTGGGAGCGTACAATTGTATGTCATGTATTTTGCCTAAATGTGATTTAATGATTTTGCATATAACTCTTTGGATGTGTACTTGTACGTCTAGTTACACAGTGCTCACATAATGCTAATTATATACATTACTTATTTTTCAGTCACATATTCTGTAAACAGTAACTCCGTCACAATTGAGGTTTTTGCTGCTTCAAATTTTAAGAGATGGAGAGAAGATTTTTTGTTTGCTATGGAGATGACAGATGTTCATATGGCTCTTATTGCCGATCAATTGTCAAATCTTATTGCCGATAGTACAAAAGCTCATAAAGAACGTTTTGCTGTTTGGGACAAAAATAATAAAATTTACTTACTGTCTATGAAGCATTCCATTCAGGAACACTTGAAAAGTGGTTTGCCAACGGACTGCACTGCTAGGCAAATGATGGAAGAATTGGTGGCTAGAAACTGTGTTTCGTTTAATGCTGAGATAGGGGCACACCTACAAACACTATTTAATATGAAGTATGATGGTTCTGGTGGAGTTAGAGATTATATTTTGAGGATGGTAGACGCTTTAGGCTTTCAATGTTACTATTTCCACTACTTGCATTATGTATCAAGCTCTGAATACTCTTCATCTTGATTTTGGGATTATCAAGACTAATTATACCTCCCAAGATGAAACTTGGTCAATTAATGACCTGATTGCAAGGATGGTAGTAGAGAAAGAAAAATTGAAAAAAGATAAATGGCACATAGCCCTTTATGCTTCTAGTTTTGGTAGTGACAATGGTAAGAAGTTGAAAAATTATACTCATAAGGGCAATTTTGAAGCTACTAGTCCTTTCAATAATAAAAGAAATTCTAAAGCAACTGGTCATTCTAATAGTTTGAGTCCTAAGAAAGCTTTTTTCAAGAACAATAGTGTTATTTGCTACTTTTGTAGGTAGAGAGGATACATAAAGAAACGTTGCAATAAGTATAAGCTTGGTTGTCCAAGAGAAATAAGAGTGAGCCTAAAGGTAATGATTCTTTAGCATTTGTTTGTAAATCCAATCTATTTGAAACCGCGACCAATTCTTGGTGGCTAGATAGCGGTACTACTAATCATGTTGCGTTTACCATATGGGGATTCATAAATCAAGGGACGCTAAATCATGATGAATCAAAACTCACTGTCGAAAACAACATTAAAGTTAACGTCGAGTTCGTGAGAGATGTTATTTTAATTTTAGATTTTGGTTTTAGGATGATGCTGAGAAACATTTTTTACGTATCTTCTTTTAGGTAGAATTTAGTTTTTGTGTCTTGTTTGGGCATGTGTAGATACTATTTTGAAATAAAGAGTAATAGTATTTCTATGTTTTATAATTCAAATAAGGTTGGGTATTGCAATTTATCTAATATATTATATCGATTGAATTTATCTCCTAACGATAAATATTACTTATTCAACTGAAAAGGTTGTTTCCAAAAAGCCTCTACCTAAGGAACAGTCTTATGCATCTTGGTATAAACGTCTTGGTCACATATCTAAAGAAAGGGTATAAAGGCTTATAAAGGTTGCCATCTTGCATATTTTTAAAGGTGATCTAGAGACTTGCGTAAACTGTTGTAGAGGTAAGATGACTAAGATAAAGAAGAAATCCGTAGTACGGAGTTATGACTTATTGGAGGTTACTCACACTGATATTAGTGGACCATACATGGCTACTTTGTACAGAAATTTTTATTTCATCACATTTATTGACAACTATTCCCAATATGGACACTTATACTTGATTGAAGAAAAGTCAGAGTCTCTTGATAAATTCAAGATTTTTCGGACTAAAGTAGAGAAACAGTTGAGAAAAGTTATAAAGATTGTCAAATCTGATCATGGTGGTGAGTATTTTGGTAGGCGTGATGATGCTGGACAACTTAAAGGGTTGTTTGCTAAATACTTAGAGGATTCTGGGATAATAGGTCAATTTACTATGCCCGGAAGTCCTGAACAAAATGGTGTGGCTGAAAAGTGCAATTGCACTCTTATGGACATGATGAGAAATATGATTAGTATGACTGATTTATCTGATTTTCTGCGCGGTGAAGCTTTGAAAACAGCTATGTATATTCTAATTGTGTTCCTACGAAAGTGGTTCCATTGACTCCTTTTGAGTTGTGGACTTGACGTAAATTTAGCTTGAATCATCTTAAAGTTTGGGGACGTTCGGCAGAAATGAAGTTATATAATCCAACATTGAGTAAGTTAGATTTTAAAACTACTTGGTGTTACTTCATATCTTACCTAGATCATTCAGAGGGGTATCGGTTTTATAACCTTAGTGGAGGTACAAGAATTGTGGAATTTTAGATTGCAAGTTTTTTTTTTTTTTAAATTTGATGTACCTGAAAATGGTAGTTGCTCATAAACTATTGAAGATAATAGTATGGTGGGGATTATTGGATCTCTATCTCATCATGTGTAGACGATTATGGAGCATCCTGCGCTACAAAATGAGCTCGCTGCGGCGTAGGATCCTATTGTTGAGGTAGTTCCTAATGAAATTTCTCAAAGCCCTTAGATTCAGAATGAGGTTATAGTAGCTCCACTCAGAAGATTAACTAGAGAAAGACGTTCAGCTATACCACCAGACTATGTAGTCTACCTAGGAGAGCATGATTATGATATTGGTTGTGTTGTTGATCCTGTGACTTATATGGATGCTACTTCATGTCTTCAATCAGATTTATGGTTAGATGCGATGAAAGATGAGATGCAATTTATGAAATATAATGGAGTTTGGGAGCTTGTTAAATTGCCTAAAAGTTGTAAACTTATTAGCTACAAATGGGTATTTAAGATTAAAAGGGATTCCAAAGGAAAGATTGAAAAGTTTAAAGCTAGACTGGTAGCTAAGGGTTTCATTTAAAGAGAAGGAATAGATTAAGAAGCAACATTTTTTCCAAATTCTTCAAAAGATTCTTTTAGAGTGATCTTGGCATTGGTAGCTCATTTTGATATGGAGTTACATCGGATGAATGTTAAGATTACTTTTCTAAATGGAAACCTTAATGATGAGGTTTATATGGTGCAGCTTGAAGGTTTTGTGGTAGATGAGTCAGGTAAGCTTGTATGTATATTCAAAAAGTCTATTTATGGCCTTAAGTAAGCTTCTAGACAGTGGTATTTAAGATTTCATAGTGTTGTCACTTCATTTGGATTTATTGAAAACAAAGTAGATCGTATATATTGCAAAGTCAGTGGGAGGAGATATATTTTTCTCATACTTTATGTGGATAATATCTTATTTACAAGTAGTGACATTGGGTTACTTGTATGAGACAAAATGGATGCTATCGAAAATTTTTTTATACGAAGGACTTTGGTGATGCGTTTTTTGTTCTTGGTATTGAGGTCCATAGGGATCGTTCTTGCTATTCATTGGGTTTGTCTCAAAGGGTATATGTTGATTGTATTTTAGAAAGATTCAATATGCAGCATTACAAACCAAGAAATGATCATGTTATTAAGGTTTAGTCTTTCACAATGCCTTAATTCAAATTTTGAGAAAGCTCAAATGAAGAATATAACATATGTTAGTGTGCTTGGAACTATTATGTATGCTCAAGTTTGTACTAGGCTAGATATTACTTTTGTGATAGGACTTCTAGGCAGATATCAATCAAATCTAGAACGCGATCACTAGGTTGCGACCAAGAAAGTTTTAAGGTACTTAAAGAGAACAAGATGTTATATGCTGATTTATAGACATGTTCTAGACTTACAACTAATAGGGTATTCAGATGCAGATTTTATGTTGGCAGGAGGTGCAATATCATAGAAGAGCGAGAAACATAAATCTATATCTTATTCTACCATACAAGCGGAGTTTGTAGCATGCTTTTCAGCTATTACTCAGGCTATTTGGCTTCAGAACCTCATTAGGGAGTTAACAGTTTTTGATTTTGTGGATAGACCCATACAATTATATTGTGACAATAATTTTGCGGTATTATTTATTAATAACAACAGAAGTCTCAGGGGGTCTAAGCACATGGAGGTCAAGTTTTTGACTATAAAGGAATCGGTACAGAATGGTGACATTGCAGTAGATCATATTCCTACAGATAGTATGATTGCAGATCCACTAACTAAAAGGCCTACGCCCTTGTGTGTTTGAGCGATATGTCGCATCTAGGGATATTGTTATTTAGTGGAAGCAGCGTTTTTATTTTTCTTCTAATAAAGTTTACATTTGTATTTGTTACATTTAGTAACATTTTGATATAGGTGTTGTATAAATCTTGAGTGAAGGCTAGGGGAACCCGGTTATTAGCTTTATGTATATGTCTTGTTATACATAAAGAAATGTTAACCGTAAAGATAATACATATGTTGGTTCATTGGAACCATAAAAACATTCTTTAGTGGCACAAGTTTTGTGACACTTAAGGTAAGAAAATGGTGATTGACAAATGAGATCTCTCTATGAGAAATGCTATCAATTTGTTACATTATCATATTGAATTCATATCAAAAAAGTTGAAAACATTCGTGATCGTGGAAGATTTTGTGTGTATACATACAATTACCGCCACGATTCGATGTTTGAGATTTTATGGGATGTGATTAATTATTAAGAATTATCTTTGGAGTAAGGTGCGCACATACAATACAATTTCAATTTATATAGTCAAAGTGGGAGAATATAAAATTTTTCTTAATGTGGACTACATTAATTGATATTGTAATTTACCGTTTTACGGGGTTGGTCTAAGGTGAAATAAAAAGTTTCTTAATTAGTTTAATATGGGGTTAGCTAGTATAGGCCAAGTTGAGTTTGGTTCATAATGAAATGGCTTGGTTGGAAACTTTACAAATAGTACTTAAGTCTCTTCTCAAACCCTAATTCTCACAAGTATCCTCACAAAAGGAGCATTTACCTAGCGCTAAAGGGTGATGAGGCCATCTCATTGAGCCAGCGATACAGAGAGCAATAGAGGAGAATGACTTGTGCATGAATCATTGCTTTTCCACTTTCGCAACAAGAAAGATGGGTTCCAAAACAGATGCGCTAAATCTTTCTACTCAATTATCTATGTTCTTATTTTGATTATGGAGATTATGGGATTGCATGTTTTGCATCTTACATCCACCCCTTCCTTCCCCCTCCCCCCGCCGCCGTCGCCGCCACCGCTGTCACCACCGAAGTCGATCCATGTAGGCTCTCTAGCAACCTAAACCCCTCACATTTTGCGTTCGCTTACAACTTGCGGGACTCGAAGTAGCACACGTATCACAGCCTCTAGACATGGATTGAGTAGGGCTTGCCGGCCAATTGAGAGGAGAGTGAGTCCAGGTAGTCGAGGCACCCGTAGGTCTCAAGGAGGCGGGATTGATTGGGATAGGGAGCGAAGAGGAGCTTCGGGAGGAGGGAGAGGGAGCAGTTGAGGAATGAGAGGTGCTACTTCATGAGGGACCATATTGTGCTCTATTGTTGTTGGTCGTCGTCGACGTCGGCAGAAGAGGGCTTCTTAGGCTTCGTAGTGGGGGTGGCGGCGAGGTGATGGGAGAAGGGGTGGAGGTGATGGGAGAAGAAGGAGTGGATGTCATCGGAGGAGTGGGAGGAGGTGAGGAGGGATTCGAGCTTGGAGAGGAGGGTGGATTGGATTGTGTCGGACACCATTGTAGAGATAGAGAGAGAGAGGGGATGTGGAAATGGAGGAGATGATGGTGGGGGTCTCCTTTTCTTGAGGTGTGAATGGGGGCCGCCTTGAGGCGAAATCGGTTTTGAAATGCAACGTGCAAGAAAGTCAGAACGACGACGTTTTTGGAGACCAACTAAAGGAGCGAGTCGACCTTGCTCTCATATGCGCAAGTGCAAATTTCTTTCTAATTAGATTTAGGGGATAATAGAATAAATGATGCATGTACTTTTGGTTAAATATGCAATGTCGTCCCTAAAATTTTGATTTGTGCAATGTGGTCCGTGAATTATAACCCAACATGTGACATCTTTGCTAGACTTTTAATTTGTTTCCATATAAGTCACGAACTATTGGTAAATGTTCAATGTAATTCACAAATTATATAAAAATATTTAAAATTTTGGAGGATTGCATTAAGTATTGGGCCAGAGTTTTTAGATACTATATTGAAATAACTAAAAGTTCCTAAACAATATTGCATATTTGACCAAAATTTGGAAACCGCATTAAATAAATTATAAATTCATGAATGACATTGCAAATATATGAATTTAGTATTTTCTCTAGTTTTATTTACCTAAAATATATAGGTTTATTTGTTTTTACAAGTTTGATAAGTCTTGACATGTTGTTACCTACCACATTGCACGACAAAAGGGACGACATAATTTCGCAAAAAATGGATGAATTTGATCGAAAATTTTAATTATGGTTAAAAATGGATATTCTGGCACTTATACTACTCAACGTTCTTATCATTTGCACATTTACTAATTTTCAAGGTGAGAATCACATATTCTATCCATGTTGAATTTAATAAAGTGGGTACATCGGAAAATCCATGTTAGCTATTTCGATAAAACATTCAATAATCGATTCATCTTCGAGTTTAATTGCGTCGTTGAAATTGATTGATTTAATATAAGTAACTAAGTATAGGATAAGGTATTCGTTCCTATAGGTATCGTGTGGTATATGAACTGAACATCGGTATTCCACTCAAATGTATGCTGTTATAAGGATGGTTTATACACTCTTGAGGAAATGCTCAAGGAAATGCTCTCTATCGGCATTAAGGCAAGATAAGGAGCAGGTGGGGGAGGAGTTTCAGGTACACTATCATCTAATATATCCTCCTTTTCGGTCCAACCATAGTAGAGTTTCCAATAGGGGCTATGAGTCTTCACTTCAGCACACAACCAATGTCCATATGGTAGTTTATCATCGCCAGGTAACTCATCAATATTAGTTGGACAAGCTGTGCAGGAAGTGGCATAATGCCCCAGCTTCCCACAAGAGCATTAATAATCGTCAAGGGGAGGCTGTAATTAAGGAATGTCTTGATTGTGCTATTTGCTCCCTAGATTGGAGAATCTTATTTCCTCAGGCTGAGGTTCAGGCTTTACCTGCTGTTGGTTCAAATCATAGCCCTCTCATTTTGAATACTCTACCACTCTGTGGATCTAGACAGCATTACTTTATGTATGAATCTTATTGGGACCAGGATGTAGAATGCCGGGAAGTTATTAATTCTTCTTGGAATGCTGTTCGTTCAAGGCCAGTCTCCCTACATACTAAGATTCGAGCTATCTCAGCTTCTTTACAGTCGTGGAGTCGCTCTAAATTTTCGAATAATCAACTTCGGGTTAATGCTCTGCAGCTACAACTGCAAAACCTTACTAATCAACATCAAGGTTTTTATGATCTTGCCGAGGCAACTAACTTGAAGAAAGAATTGCAGACAATGTGGAGTCATGAAGAACAGTATTGTGCTATTCGTTCCAGGCTTAAGTGGCTTAAATGGGGTGATAAGAATACCCGATTTTTTCATGCTACAACAATTCAGCGTCGTCAACGAAATCGCATTACTATGCTCAAGGATGATGACGATATTTGGGTGAGGGATCCTACATGACTAAAGGAGATGGCACAGGATACTTTTCAAGTCTCTACAGTTTTGTTGGTAGGCGTGACTATGCGCTAATACTTGACCAGTGTACTCCTTTAGTAACTCATGACATGAATAATAGTTTAACTGCACCTCTTACTTTTGAAGAGGTCCAGCAGGCTACTTTTCAACTAGGAGCATCTAAGGCTCTGGGCCCCGATGGCCTCAATGGATTATTCTATCAGACGCACTGGGATATTATTAACTCTGATCTCTTTGCAGCAGTTAGTACCTTTTTTACTACTGGTGTTATGCCCACAGATCTTAACAAGACTCTGATTGCTTTGATTCCAAAGGTTCCTCATCCAAAAAGTCTGGAGCAATATCGCCCAATCAGTTTGTGTAATTATGCTTATAAGGTAATTTCTAAAGTTATTGCCAATCGGTTAAAACCTCTCCTACCGAGCCTTATCTCTGAGGAACAGTCTGCATTTGTGGGAGGCAGGCAGATTCAGGGCAACATTCTACTCGTCCAGGAAGTTTTACACTAGCTGCGAGTGAAGAGAGGAAGGAGTACCTATAAAGCAGTCTTGAAAGTAGACATGAGAAAAGCGTACGATAGGGTGGAATGGGATTTTCTTCAGGATTATCTTCTTAGATTGGGCTTTCACTCTGTATGGGTTGGGTGGATTATGCAATGTATCTCAACTCAATCATCCTGTGTTAAACTAAATGGACATCATCTTCGCTATTTCCACCCTACTAGAGGTCTTTGACAGGGTGATCCTCTCTCCCTATCTTTTTATTCTATTGGCAAACCTTTTATCTACCCTTATTAAGAAAGCAGTTGACATGGAACACCTTAAGGGACTTAAACTAAATAGGTGGTGCCCTACTTTATCGCACCTGTTTTTTGCAGATGATGCCATTTTCTTTCTTGATGGTACTGTAACTAAATGTCGAAATCTCTCGAATATTTTACAACAGTATTGTCTAGCAACAGGGCAGGAAATAAATCGAAATAAATCTGGCATCTATTTTGGAAAAGATTGCCCGGTTCTTTTGCAACAGAATTTGGCTTCTGAGCTGCGTGTTCCTATCCTGAATAAATCTGGGAGATATTTAGGAATACCATCTGATTGGGGACGTTCAAAGAAGGACATGTTCTCGTGGTTAATGGGAAGGGTTCATTCACAGTTGGAAAGCTGGAAATCTAATTTGATTTCAAAGGGTGGGAAGGAGATTCTTCTGAAAACTGTTATCCAGGCTATCCCTCAATACGCAATGTCTATTTTCAAGATTCCCGTGTCTATTTGCAGATCTATAGAGAAAAGTATAGCCAGATTTTAGTGGCAGAATAACATCAATAAAACAGGAATTCATTGGCGACAATGGGATGTTTTGAAGACAAGTAAAGCTGATGGTGGTTTAGGTTTTAGAGACCTTCAGACTTTCAATAAAGCAATGTTGTCCAAGCAGGTTTGGCGTATGTTCAGTCAACCTTTATCTCTCGCAGTAAGGTTTTTAAGGGTCTCTATTTCCATGTTGGAACTATTTTTGATGCAGATAGAGGCTCTCGACCCTCATGGGGCTGGCAGAGTCTTCTGCTAGGTCGGGATGCCATCCTACCCAACTTATGTTGGTCTGTAGGTGACGAGAAATCTATTAGAATTCGTGGTGATAAATGGCTCCCATTTGGTATCCTAGGTGGCCCTTCAGCTCGTGAAGAACTTGTTTGGGTGGCTGATCTTATTGATTCGTCCACCAATTCCTGGAATGTCAATCTCCTACATAGGTTCTTTGACATTCAGGTAATTGAACAGATTACTGCTATCCCTTTGCGACCAAATTCCGCCACAGATCAGCTTGTCTAGACCGCTACGAAAGATGGCATTTTTACAGTTAAATCTGCTTATCACACTTTCAATGCAACTGCACAACATCAGATTATAACTACGACTTCCTCTTCTTATCAGCACCCAGTTTGGTTATGGAAAAACATCTGGAAGATGCACTCTCCCCCAAAGATTAGGGTGTTTTTATGGTCGCTTTGTTAGAATGCTTTAGCTACACGGTTCAATCTATATCAGCGACATATAATTGATAACCCCTGCTGTATTCTCTGTGATCAGAATCACCCAGAAACTCTAGAGCATTTATTCCCATTATGTCCATGGACTACAAATGTCTGGTCGCATCCCAGCTTAAACATCAAGATTTCACCTATGCAGATTTCTAGAATTGATGACTGGATTGTACATCAAGTTCAGGGTCGAAATTCCTTACCTGCCTTGGCGACTCTGGCCTCTGTTTTATGGCAGATCTGGCGCGCTAGAAACGGCTACATCTTCCGGCGTGAAAAGCTTCGACCATCTCGGGTAGCGAGAGGATGCTTTGGCTGGCGCTCACGTGGCTCACCTTACGGCGTCCTCTCGACCGAAAGGCCGCTCACTACAGCGCAAGGGATCTCTTTGGCAGCCTCCCGATCCGGGCAAATTGAAAATAAATGTAGATGGATCACACAGATTAGAATCCACCGAAGGAACTATGTCGTGTGTATGTAGGGATCATCAAGGACGACTTACCAATGGTTTTTCGAAGCATTTTCTTGCAACTTCTGCACTACAAGTCGAGATCCAAGCAGTATCCTTCACTCTACAGCATCTGCAACACCGTGGATTAACAGCAGCCCCAATCCTTCTTGAATCAGATAGCCGCCTTGTGGTCGACGTACTGCATCGCCGTTGCAAGCCGCCATGGGAGGATCGTCCCCTTTTCCTCGAAGCCGCCTCTTTGCTTTCACTTTTCCCTAATCTGTCGCTAGGCCACTGTTGCAGGGAAGCGAACGCAGCTGTTGGTTGTACTGGTTTTACTTCTCCTATATAGTTTATTGTTTCTGACCAAAAAAAAAAAAAAAAAAAAAACACTCTTGAGGACTTTTTTTCTTCTTCTGAAAAATAGGTTATTATTACACCTGCTATATGTCAATTCTTCACTAATTGCATAGCATATTCCGTTAAATTGAATGGCGTCCTTGGTATCGAAAGAAAGAAAATTATTAAATATGAATACTAGAAGGATTATGGACAAAAGGATCAATCGTGCACTCTTAATTGTATGTTTTTCCTTTCATTTTTTTTTTTTGTTGCTGCTAGAATGTCATTTTCAATGCAAAAAATTACTAAGTGAATAGAAAGCAATAAAAGTAATTACACGTGCACATATTCAGATTGTTCTGAAGGCACGAGCAATTAACTGGTTTTCTTCAAGACGAATCAACGACTCAGGGAACGATGCGATTTTACGTTTTTTCTTTTCCTTTATTTTGATAAATCATATTGTTGGTCCCTATGTTTTTAATGAAGTTCAATTTTGGTCCACATATTTTATTTTGTCATAATTCTAGCTTTTGCGATCCTTACCTGTACAACCATTTAAGTGCAAATTTACACTTTGATCCTTGCATTGGCAATGTTGAATTTTCGCGTTTTCATAAGAAAAAAAGAAAATTAGCCTCTTTATTATGCTTTAAAAGATGGCCTAATGAAAATATCAAATCAAGACAAACTATAGAAGATGTGATACATTTATTTAAGTTCCTCGAGTCAATTTGACACAATTAGTTTAAGTACATGCTATAATGAGTAATGGCGTCCTTATTTCACGTTCATATCCATATAAACATATTTAGAACTACTCTTGTGAAAAAAAAAAATCAGGTGGGGATAATTCTCGAGCTCTATTTTTACAAGAAAAATAATTAATTTGGAAAATATTTTCCAAATAATGGACGCTTGTATTATTTTTAAAAAATGAATAAACGAATTATATTTTCATTGTTCATGAAAATTTTTAGACATCGATCACTATAAATGATAAAAATATTTTTCATTGATAAATTATTTTAGGTGTTACAAATAAACATTTTTTTATAAGTTATTTTTTCAAATTATTTATTTCTCACAAAATAAATGAAACCTTGAATTATAATCATTCGTAACATGAGATCATTGACTCAAAGTGCGTTTGGGAACTGCTTTCCAAGTGGTTTTGGGAGGCTAAAGGCCTTTGGGCCAAATTGAAGGTGTTTAGGAACTACTTTCCAAGGGACATTGAGGCAAAGAGCTATCTTGGACTTTCAGCATTCTTGGAATGCCTTGTGTCATTGTTCATGCTACTGTTCATCTTCCTTCTCTAGTGGCGTGGCTGATCAGAGGCGAGCTCGAGAGGCCGGTGAGGTCATGGCTGAGGTCAGGGAGGTCACGGCGACCGTCACCGGCGAGTCGTGCGACCCCGGCGAGTCGTGGCGACCACTTGCGAGTCACGTTGTCGCGACCCAGATCTGGGTCGCCAGAGGTTGCCGCTAGGTGCAACCTAGATCTGGTTGCTGCGAGGTCGCGCGACCTCCGACGACCAAATCTAGTCGCGATGAGGTCATGCGTGTCACGCCCCGATCCTTGGGCACGCACACATCCTTCTCACTTGGTCGATTTTATAATGCGATATCCCGGGACTAGATCGCCGACCCTTTCATTTATTAAGCACATGCGGAAGCGGTTAAAATCCCCACAATAAAACGATGGGATAGAAAAGCAGAGCCATATTTTTCATATTGAAATTTATAACCAAACTTTTATACAAACCATAAATTACTTCATAACTATTCACATCAAAAAGGAGATCTCAAAAGAAGATAAACTCTCAGCCATCCGGGCCGTACTCAAGGCCCCTCTCAGGATTGCCTTCATCCTCCAAAAATCTTTCTCCTTAAGATTCCCCTCCGAGTCCTCCTTCTCGGATTCCTCCTTTTCAGCTCTTCAGCGAGGTCCTGAAATGGTTTTCCCCAAACCGGGATGAGACTACGTCTCGGCGAGTTCTACCCCACTAAGCCCGATTAGTAAACTATTATACTAAAGGCTGCCTAAACACGCATAGCTCGGAAGACGTACCTTAACATCGGATCCCACCCGCAAGTCGGTACAATTTACAATAGACACTCAAGCAATCATATCAACGATCGAAGCATCGATCAAATCGACCTAGTCGATTATAAGCCAACAAGACCACTCACGGTCATTTCCATTCAGTCAATCAATTCACAACATCAACTCAAAGCAATGATCAATCGACCTAGTCGATTACATGTCAGCTGACCATCTTTAGGTCAATTCGATTATTCCATCTCAATCATTAATTACGAACTACGATCCTCATATCACATCTTAAGCAAAGGTGGAAGACACAGTCCCACTCGACAACATTCAATATTTATTGGCTTTTACGGTCCCACTCGACCACTTTCGATACTCAATGGCTTTACGGTCCCACTCGACCACTTTCGATAATCGATACACAGAAATACGGCCACGTAGGCACAATCTACGCCACACAGGCATGATCAACTATCGCCACACAGGCATGATCACTTATTGCTACACATGCATGATCAATTATCGCCACACACAGGCATGATCACTTATCGGGTGGCAAATTACGACCTCAACAGGCGCGACCCATATCAGGTGGCAAATTACGGCCTCAACAGGCGCGACCCATATCAGGTGGCAGATTACGGCCTTATCAGGCGCGACCCATATCAGGTGGCAGATTACGGCCTTATCAGGCGCGACCGACTCCAAATTCGGTGGCAAATCTCGGCTCAACTGGCATAGCCATACTTCGGCGGCTTCTGAGGTTCAACTCACAACCTCTCATAGTCAAATTCTAATTGAATACCGACATTGATCAATCAGATCAATCTTGGGATGAATCCCCACATACTCATCAACTCACTCAATTTTCACACGATATTAACATACCTGATAGATCTTAGCCAAGAGTATATTCAATTTACTCTCACAAACTTCTCCACTTAATAGCCCATCAAAGCATTACAAATGCTGAATAAACATACTTGGCCATTTACCAATCAATAATTCAATCTCAATCAATTCCAATCAATTTAGGGTAACTCCCCAAAAATCACAATTTATTTAATTCCACGCAACGTGGAGCTCAAATAAATAAACAGACTGCACCACGACGATCAGCACGAGATTTCGGTCGTCGGCCATCAAAATCTTAATTTCCGAAAAATAATTAATTAAATTATTAATTTCGAAAATTAAATAATTAATATTAAAAATTCAATTTAGCTAAAAAATATGGCGATTAAATAAACGAACTTCACCACGGTCATCAGCACAATATTCCGGTCTCCGGACCATCACAGTTGAAATTTCGGAAAATAAACAATTATTTAATTTAATTCCGAAAATTAATAATTAAATACTAAAAATATCCACTTAGGCCCGAAAAGCCTAATTGGAGCCCACTAAGGGTCGGGAAAATTCCCGAAGCACTTCCAATAATTAGTAGACCACGTCTACTTGCTAATTACACAATCAATTTATCTAAATCGCATCACAATTGACTAATAATTGCTAATTTATTCTAATCTAACAACCTAAACATAATTAATTAAAACTAAACCAACCTTAAGTATAATTAGCCAACTAATCCTGGATTAGTGAGATTACTCACCAAATCGCGCACAAATCGGATCAATCCGACGGCGGCGACGCGAGGAACGAAACTTCCCAAAGCACGGCTCGGGTTCGGGGCCCGGAAACGGCCCAAAAGCGGGCCCGAAGTCGCTGAAACCCACTCCGCAACTTGCTGGGTTGCTGCAAAACAGAGGGGAAAAAGAGAGGGTTGGGGGCGGTAAGAGGTCGGGAGAGCGGGCGGTGCTCCGGGGAGGGCCGGACAGCGGCTCCGGAGGCCTGCTCAGCCGCTCACGGTGGCTGAACAGAGACCGAACGGGAGCTGGGTCACGCGGCAGGGACGGCAAGCGCAGGCGGCGCACGGGCGGCGAGCGGCGCGCGCACGAGCGCGAGCGCGAGCGCGGGCGTGCGAGCGGCGGTGCGGCGGCGGGACGGGCGGCGACGGAGCTGCAGCTTCTGGTTCTGGTTCGCTCGCGAAGAAAGAAGGAGAAGAAGAAGCTGGTTCTGTCGTGTGCGGGAAGGAAGAAGAGAGAGGAGAGAGAAGAGAGAGATAAGCATTGACTGGTCAAAGAGGAAAAGAGAGAGAGAAGTCGGTGGGGGAAAGCTGTCCGCACGAAGGGGGAGGGGAGAGAGAGAGAGAAAAAGAGAAAAGGAAAAGGGAAAGAAAATAATACTTTAATAAGAAAACCCAATTTTCTTATTTCTAGTATTTTCCTTTTCTCATTCCCTTTTATTTTCTTTCAGGTCTTCGATTTTCCTCCGATAATTTCTTTCAAATTTCGGACTTCGGCGATAAATTGATAGACGATGAGGCACGGTCACAAAAATGAATTGTGACACGCTTTCGAATATTCGATTAGAAACTAATTTAAATTCCATGGTTAAAATCGACCAGGACGTGATTTTAGTCAATCCAACCAAATTAGGTAGCTTTTAGGGATTTTACCATGGATATATCCCTTAATAGCTTCACCCAATAGGTTAGTTAAGCTCGTGAGTGATCGCCTCGAGAAAAAAGGACCATAGGCACGTCGACGAAATGCGCATTTCATTTTATCGAAACGAGGTCGGGCTCGAATTTCAGGATGTCGCAATGCGACCCCAGGCAGGCGACTCGAGATCTGTTGCTGCAAGGTCGCGTGACCTCGCTGTGACTAGATCTATGTCGTGCCGGTTGCTGCGAGGTCATGCGACCTTCGACGAAGGGCCGCTGAGGGTCATCCGACCCTAGGCGACCCTTGCCGGGGGTCGCCCGATCCTAGGTGGCCCTCGTCGGTCATCTCCGGGGGCTACCTGAGGCCGTCGGCGGCCGCTTGCCTCGCCAGCGAACTCTTTTTTTTTTTTTGATAATTTTTTTTTTTATTAATCATCAAATTCCTTTGTAAATGTAATCTTTCCAAACATTAAGGTTCTTCACAATAGACCTTTAAAGTACATTTTACGAAACATAGTTTGCATTTTGGAAAACTCTTTTCACTCAAAGGTTTTTGCATTTTGCCAAAGGCTTTCCCCAAAAGCCTGCTGAAATGCATTTTGGAAAACCCTTTTCACTACTTAGTTTGATAACCTGATACGACAAAAGAAAAAATAAAATGTGAAATGTAATTATATCTCTGTTTACCACCATGAGGGGGATGTTTTTCTGCACTCATCTAATTAATATTCATGCGTAAATTTTTCCTGCAGTATAAGAAAAATACGTGCATATTACAAAAGTGAATATGTAAATTATGGAAACTAAAAAGAAATCCTCAATTATGAAGAAAGAAAAACTCTTTGCAACGACCTGTTTACATATATAGTCACAGTACATAATTCTTTGATTGCTAGCATACAATTTATTTCAAATAGCTTGCAAGATGAGAATTACAGCTCTGATTTGCGTAGGTTGCCGATCATCGTTCGTTGGGCGATCGAACAGAGTGAGCTCAGCTGACATTTCCCTTCGCCACCAAGAGGTCTGCACATCAGAGAGAAAATAAACAAATTGAATAAAATAGTAAAGACTGGACCTTCCACGTACAGACTTTCCCTATAATATCGAACGACAAATTCAAGATTAGTCGAGCAAGAGTAAGCGAAGGCGATTGATCAAATCTGGGGCTCTTTACAATGATTTCAATCAAGAGAAGAATCAAGTGCTAAATCGCTGATCCTATGATCATCTTCTTGCTAATCCGAGCAGCTCAGATTAGTTACTGTGTCATGTCATTCAAACTAATGCGAGGGATCGGGCATGAACCAGACGCCGTCTGGAGCACATGGACGTTCCCGCAATCCTGATCAACATTGATTCGTAGTTAAATGACCAGAGGCCTTGAACTTTTGCGGCATCAAGTATGAGTTTTCCAAAGGCGAGTAGGATAGTTCTTTCAGCGCCATGCCGGAAACTCGAACTATTTAGAATGGGATGTCAATGGGTCTGGCTGGGCTGGGGTTTAATATCCTGGCCTGGCCCAAAACTCTTCAGGGGCATGCTTGACCCGATTCAAGGCCCTAATATCATATTACCAAGAGAATGGGTCGGGCCGGGTTGGGTGGGTTGGGCAGGTTGGGCGGGTTGGGCTAGCGCCGACATCTAAAAATCCATATAGGCTAAGACCCGACCCCAAAATATCCTAATTTTAGTGTCTAGCCCGACTCGGGTAAGGCCAACGCAGGCTTTTTCAACACTCTAGTTTAGAGGGCCTCCGGAGACCACGAGGACTAAAACCAAACCAAATCCACAAATCGGGGCTTAAAATGATACCAAATCCACAATTCGGGGCTAAAACGACAACGAATTCACTCATTCTGCGCAAAATTAGAAACGGCAAAACATGCATAAAATGCAAGAGGACTAAAATCAAACCAAATTCACACATTCTGGGCTACAAACGACGCCAAATCCACAATTCGGGACTAAAATGACAACAAATCCACTCATTCGGTGCGAAAATTGGAAACGGCAAAACATACATAAAGCGCCAGAGATAGAGAGAGAGAGAGAAACCTGGTTCGGCTACTGGAGCCGAGCTCGAGTGGCTTGGCTCGAGCCGAGACTGAGCTTCGGCTGCGATCGTCGACCAACCGAGCCGAGCTTGATAAAAAGCTAGTTGAGCCGAGGTAGGGGCTTGAGGAGTCGAGCTTGACCGAGGCGGAGGCACATGGAAATTAAGCTCCATCAACTCCATTACGCATCACTAATGATATTCGACCGAGCCATCTGGATCGTTTCTTGTTACAATGATTTCTTAAAAGTTTGATCGAATCAAATGAATCCAGAATTATATCATCAAGCCATGTTGAGGCATATCGGTTTTCTTAATCGGGGGATGTTCGTATTGGGAGCGCATTTGGACAATAGATTAAGCTTGATCTTGGCCCACCATTTATCACCTTCTAGGTGTTTCTTTGTTTTGGTCAAAGAAATGATGCATGAAAGGATATATGGAAAATCCTAGAAATCACCCCAACATAATAGGTCCATATAATTGTAAAACAAATTAAAATCCAGAAATCAAGGTATATCATCGGAGCATAGTTAACAGAAGTAAGGATGTGCTCATACTTCAAGAACAAATATGTGACTACATCCAAGCAAAATAATTGATGGCGGATCACCAAATTACATATCATCATCGCATTAAATTAGTGACAAAAGCTAAGATGGTGTGAAGACTTTGACTAAGTGGGCAGAATTTTATAAGCGGGCAACTTAATGAATCAATTAATCTTGGCAAGAAAATCAATGAAAAATAACAAATTAGATCTATAAAATGTATTGAAATAAGTAATTCAACGAAGTGGTGAGCAAGAGTTCGGGTAATCCAATTCTCGGTTCAAAGGGAGAACCAGACCTCCCGGACATATTGTTTTTATGTATTTTTTATTTCTTAAAAGTAAACCTAATAATCCTAACCTAAGCCAAGCCAGGTAAGCCTCAATGCCTAAGATTGTCCAAGGGAAGAAGCAATATTGTCCTCAAAATTCATCATTTCAATTACTTCACTTGAAAAAACCTCTTGTCCATGCGAGTTCCTCTCTACCTCCTTGGTAGCGCCCCTCTTTACAAACCCTAGATCCCCTTTGATCTTCTGCAACCCATTCTCCTTTCTCTTTTGTTTTTACACTATGCATCAAAAGATACAAAAACCAAAAAATGTTTTCTTCGATCTTGGTTATACAGAGTAGTGTGTTATCTGCTCGCCCAATAGAACAATAGCTTCCCTGGTGAGTTAAGGCTGCTTCGACATTGGAGATCTCGCAAATGACGCCATAGAAAGGTCGGATTTCGACTTTATATTCCTGAATGCTTGCCTGGGCTCATGGATGTTGGCAGATCTGAGTGGAATCTACGCTGTCTAGGCGTTGTCTCGTTTTTTGGCTCCGCCTCTGGGTTCTGGACTGAATGTTGCTGTGGATTGTGATTCTGGTTTTATGGATCTGAATGTACTCTTTGCT
Source organism: Eucalyptus viminalis (assembly GCA_014182385.1). Lineage (NCBI taxonomy): Eukaryota > Viridiplantae > Streptophyta > Magnoliopsida > Myrtales > Myrtaceae > Eucalyptus > Eucalyptus viminalis. Next base: position 8,534,864 of record CM024532.1, read on the forward strand.
GCGTCCCCCCTTCCTCCAAAGGGTTTCATGGTCGTCTCAGTTTGCTGTGGAAATATGATCTTATTAGAAATGGGTACTAACATACAGTAGTTTCTCTTGGAAGCAATGCCTTGAGCAGGAGCGAGAAAAGAATCAAACCAACGATATGTGTCTTGCAGTTTTTGTAAACCTTACCTTTACTTCTTTGCATCTGTTCACTCAGTCGCCTTATATCAAGCTCCCTTCAAACCCTCCCTCATCTAAGGCCTGCATCTCTGAATTTCTTTTTTGAAAAACCCCATCCCTATAGTAAGAGTGAATGGACAGTAAGGAAGAAAATGAGTTGCGAGTGGCGGCATTATGTAAAAGTCTCGGACATCTATGGTTTGAGGATGATGTGGTTGAAGTATGTTCTGAGGTACCTCCACAAAAAAGGGATGAATGCAAACGTACTCTTCTAAGCCCAACGTGAATTATCTAGCATTTATTTCTACAATGAAGAAAGCATGGAAAACTGAAGCTGTAATGTGTGAACAAAAGAACCGGGTCTCTTTACCTTTGTCTTTCAATCGGAGAAGGAAAAAAGAGAGAGTTATGAAGACTGCACCTTGGTCTTATGCTAGCAATTTGCTGGTCCTAAAACAGTGCGAGCCTGAAATCCCAGAACATTGCTATGATTTTTCCAGATTAGCATTTTGGGTGTGAATAGGAGGTATTCCTCTTGGTTGGAGGGTAGAAACAGTGTTCCACGATCTGGGAAGAAAGCTAGGTTAGGTCTGGAAATCAACTAGATTCAACGGGGAATTTTCAGCAAAAAGGAGGAACGATAAGAGTGGAAATCGACGACTAATCCACTGAAATTAGGGGCTATCCTGGATATTGGTAATAAATGGCTGTGGGTGGAATTCAAATACGAGCGCTTACCTCATTATTGCTACTCTTGTGGAAGAATTGGCTACTATGCCACGGAGACGTGCGAAACTCCTTATGAGCAATCACCATGGGCAGTCAACAAAATAGGACCATATGGACCGTGGTTGAAAGCAGAAGCATGCGAGCACAGCCCTTATTGGGAAGCTTTTTTTTGGTAAAATTGAAGAAGAACTTATAGTGGAAGAGACTATACCTATATCATCTTCCCTAACTAGTGGAAAGGAAATCACAGTTAGAGAGCAAGCCCTTGATATGCGACTTGCTGTCTGTAGCAAATAGAAACCAGAAAGTTCTAATGAATGGGAGCCTATGGAAGAAATTGAAGCAAGTAAGAAGGAAACCAAAGATCATGGCAAACATATAATATGCCCTGAATCACCTAAATAGACTTCCCTGAAAGTTGGAAAAAGCAGTAAAAAGCATATGAAGGTGCAGAAAGCAAAGAAGCAAAAGTGTGTACTTGAGCCAATTCCTCTTCTCATAGATGATACGGACCTTCTAGAGACTCATGTTAAGTTGATCAAAGATGGAATAGAGTGGGCTTTGGTGGCTAGCCCTAATAAGCCACCAACAACGACATGAAAATCATTAGCTGGAATTGTCAGGGGCTGGGCAACCCCCTGACAATCCAGGAACTAAGAGATTTAATTGCTCTTGAAAGGCCTAGTTTAGTTTTTCTAATGGAAACAAAAAACAAAGCAACGATGGTGGAAAGTGTGTGCAAGAAACTACAATTCCAGCATTTATTCCTAGAGAATCCGACAGGCATAGTAGGGGGATTAGCTTTAATGTGGAATGAGGGAGTGACAGTGCAAGTGAAAGAGAGCTCCAAGCAGTTTATCAATGTGGAATGCACTGATCCGGATAGTAGACATACCATGCAAATAACATTTGTTCACGCCTCTATGAACTTTGGAGAGAGGCTGACATTATGGCAAAAATTGAAGACTCTTAAACCTTATAATTCTATTCCTTGGATATGCATGAGAGATTTTAATGAGATATTATATGTATGGGAGAAGGTGGGGAAAAGAGAAGCTGATACTAATAGAATTGCAGCCTTCAGAGATATGCTAAATGAGTCATCTTTAATGGACATTGATAGTCATGGGTGTACTTACACATGGGCAAACAACAGGGAAGGGGAGAATCTTGTCAAAAAATGACTAGACTGGGGGTTATGTTCTTTGGAATGGAGAATCACCTTTCCATCAGCAGAAATCCAAGCTCTTCCAGCCATTGGCTCAGATCACAGTTCTCTTGTCCTTCGGCTATACCCTGGAACAAAGAAAAGGAAAAGAGATTTCAAGATGGAGACTTTCCGGACAGAACACAAAGAGTATCATGAATTTATTCATCAAACCTGGAGCCAAACAACTTCTCAACAGGACAATTTCTCAGAGAAACTAAAGGAGACTTCAAAAGGATTGATAAAGTGGAGCAAAGAGAAGTTTGCCAACACACCTAGGAGGATAAAAGAGCTCACTCAGACTTTAACAGAGATAACCAATCAATCATACCAGTCTACAAGCAGGAAGGAGGTTCAAAGTATTATACACCCAGAGATAGACACACGAGGAAGCGGGAAGAACAATTTTGGGGCATGAGGTCACGTATCAAATGGCTGCAATGGGGTGATAAAAATACCCGATTTTTCATGCAACAACTATACGAGAGGAGGCAGAGAAATAACATAACAATGCTGCAAATGGAAGACAACAGCTGGTGTCGTGATCCTGTAGCACTCAGAACTCATATTCATGTATTTTACAAAAAGTTATATCAAATAGAAGGGCCGAGAAACTACTAGCCTATCCTTAACCAATGCCTCTCTCCTATCGGTGAGAACATAAATGAAAATCTGGTGGCAAATTCTACGATGGAGGAAGTTTATACACCAGTCTTTCAATTAGGAGCTTTAAAAGCTCCCGGCCCTGACGGTTTCAACTGGCTTTTTTTTATAAAAAATCATGGGAAATTCTAAAGTCTGACCTATTCCAATTAGTACAGAACTTTTTCAACACAAGTACTCTGGATCCTCTCCTTAATCAAACACATATTTCCTTGATTCCCAAAGTAAAAAATCCTGAGACAATTGGCCAATTCAGACCCATCAGTTTATGCAATTTCAGTTATAAAATTATCTCAAAGATATTAGCAAACCGATTAAAGAAGTGGTTGCCGAGATATTATAGAACCAGAGCAAAGCGCCTTTGTTCAAGGCAGACAAATATAGGACAACATCTTAATTGTGCAGGAAGTGCTACATCAGCTATGCATCACAAAGAGAAAGAAAAAATATCAGGCAGTATTAAAACTCGACATGCAGAAAGCATATGACATAATTGAATGGGATTTTGTACGGGATTGTATGCTGAAAATGGGTTTCTGTGCCAAGTGGGTGTCCCTTATCATGCAATGCATATCAACGGTGACATTCAACGTGAAGATTAATGGAGAACCCACCCCTTTTTTCAAACCCTCGAGAGGCCTTAGGCAAGGCGACCCCCCCTTTCGCCATATTTATTCATCATAATCTCAAATGTATTAACATGGCTGATGAAAAAAGCAATTGAAGTAGGAAGCATCAAAGGCATACAGCTGAACAGGTTTTGTCCTAAGTTATCTCACTTACTTTTTGCCAACGATGTTATCTTTTTTCTAGATGGAACCTTAGCGAAATGTTAGAGTTTGACATTTACACTTAACCATTATTGCTATGCATCCGGACAAGCTGTCAATTTAAACAAGTCAGGGGTATATTTGAGCAATAATTGTCCCTTACCTCTAAGAAGAAACATGGCCCAAGAACTGAGAGTCCCTGTTTTTGAAAAGACAGGCAAATATTTAGGTATTCCTACGGAATGGGGACAATCCAAGAAAGAACTGTTCGCATGGATATTAGCTAGAGTAAATTCAAAGTTGGAGGCTGGAAAAGAAAAACTACTTACCAAAGCGGGGAAGGAGGTTCTGATCAAAAGTGTGGTGCATGCCATACAAACTTATGCAATGTCCATCTTCAAGTTACCAGTATCCATCTGTCAGGCAATAGAAAGACGAATAACATCATTTTGGTGCCAGAAAGGAGATGCTCAGCGAGGGATGCATTGGAAAAACTAGGAAACTTTGAAAACTCGAAAGGATGAAGGAGGGTTGGGGTTTAAAGATCTGCTTACCTTTAATCGTGCAATACTTGGTAAACAAGCATGGAGATTATCCAATTCTCCATCGGCCTTGTGGAGCAAAGTATTGAAAGGAGTCTACTTCCCACATGGAGATCTCTGGACAGCTCGTAAGGGCCAACGATCATCATGGGGCTGGCAGAGCTTGCTGCTTGGATGAGACACAATAGAAGCAGATATAAAATGGTCAGTGGGAGATGGAAAATCTATTAAAATAAGGGAAGACAAATGGTTAGCACAGGGAGTTATTGGGGGACAAGAAAATCATCAAGAACCTACTATGGTCTCAGGGTTGATCAAAGCAAACCCTCAAGCATGGGATTAGCAAACAATTCAACAGCTATTCGATGCAAACATAGCTAATGAGATCTTAGCAATCCCCTTGAGTCAAAACCCTAAACCAGACACTTTAGTCTGGACAAGAAACAGTGCAAGGAAGTATTCGGTAAAGAGTGGATACAACAGAGCTTACCCATCAACTATAAGCACTAACCAAAACAGGGCATCTTGTTCTTTCAAGCCCCCAAGAACCCTCTGGACTCAGATTTGGAGCCTCTTAGCACCCCTGAAAATTAGAACCTTCCTCTGGAGTCTTTGTCAGAATGCTATTCCCACGAGAGAAAATCTCTACAAAATAAAAATCACAACTGACCCGTTATGCCCGCTGTGTAACTTGAGAATCAAAACCATAGAACATCTGTTTCTATTATGCAAATGGACTAAACAAATATGGGAGGACCACCGACTACAGGGCGCCAATCTCACACGACATATAAAGCGCTTCGATCAGTGGTTGATGTAGGTATTCGACTCACGAAGGGACCTACTTGGACGGGAGTTCATCGGCTTGGTTCTTTGGCAGATCTGGAAGGCCCGGAACAATTGGATTTTCAGAGAACATCGCCCAAAACCAGCAGATCTACTGGAGCTAGCACACAACCAAAACATCACTTTCAGCAGATGGAAGATGAAACCAAAAGCAGAAACCCTAAATCGCAACTTACCGGTTTGCTGGAATCCATCGAACAGAAGGGAGATGAAGATGAATGTTGACGCGTCATGGGTTCCAGGTGAGTTTACTTGCTCTGTCGCCGAAATAGTACGCGATGCAGCTGGGCAGGTCGTTGAGGGCTTCGCCACCGAATCTAGGGCTTCGTTGGCACCACAAGCGGAGACCGAGTCTGTCTTGCATGGGATTTTCTACATAAAAGAGATGCAGATGCGGCACGTGGGGAGATCCGAAAGTCAAGTAGTTCACTGGAAGTGTGAAAGTGACAGTTCCTTCGTCGTGGACCTTGTGATGGGCCGGGCTGAGCCTCCATGGAACTTAAAAGAAATTGTCCAACATTGCAGAGAAGAGTTATCCACATGCAAAAACACTACGGTGGTATACTGTCCTCGTGAAGCAAATAGAGCAGCGGATTGGTTGGTACGGAATCATAGAGCCAAGAAGCTTCCTCTAAACTGGTTGAAGACCCCCTTTACCTCTCTAGGAAATTTTATGTTCGGAATTTTATCCATCGTTGTCTTGTAAGACTCCTTAATCGAATGCATATTCTATCTTCGATAAAAAAAAAAAATTACTTCACTTGCCAACTATTTTAACATTTGATTTCACTCCCTCTCATCCTTTCCTCAACTCTCGAACTCTTTTGTAGCATTCTGTGAAATTACTGTCAATTATTTTAGAATGCGTGATTTATTATTTAATTTTTTTTAACACTCCTTAGTATGCTTAGTTTAATCTTTTTGCCTAGTACTAAGCGTAAAAATATAAATGGGAAGGCAAATAGGGCTCGTAAATATTTGAACTCAGAACTCATAGTATGTTAAATCTTGTGGAGTCGTTATCAATTGTTCCAAAAACTTAAATCATTAGATGAAAACATGATTTATTATTTTAATATTTTAACATCTTTCTCTCTCTCTCTTTCTCTGTGCGCACCTTGTTACAAACAACAGCAATGGCAAACTACAAGAGCCGCCATTAGAGGTAGTAGCAAGCAAAGGAGATGACCCTCTAGGCCTTGAACACGATAATCCAGCTCCACTTCGAGAAGACTATCGAGAAGAAGCGCATCATCGACAAGCGAAGAAGGAGGTCCATTGCCTCTTCCTCCTCTTCTTCATCTTTCTCGTCCTCCTCCTCAATGGTATCTCCCAATTGTTGTCCTGCCTCCAATGCTGCCATGTTGGGTCACGAACTCCCTCCTCTTCCTTGCCCACCTTGTCTTCTACATCTCCATTGCCCAGACTCTCCGCACCAGCAACGGCTTCAAGTACCAGCGATGGTGCCACGGGACTAGTGTTGGAGAAATCCTCGTGAAGAGTTTTGAAGTTGACAAAACGTTTCCATCAGTCTAGTCGAAGGTCTGCGGACTACGGTAGTTAAAGTCTGAAGACTTCCGGACAGCCAGACTCAAGACTCAAAGTCTATCCTCATTGACAGTCTCGATCCGTTGAAGAAAGGTTATCCCGAACTGGATGTTTTGTTCAGGATTTAACCTTATCATCTGGAGAAGATCTCGTGGCTGGAGAAGACATATCAGAATCCTTTGATTGATCAAGTTTGATTCAATGACTGAAGATTCGATAATTGTCTAAATATTATTGGAAGGTTCTACTTATGGAAACCGAGATCCCGATTGTATGGGCGAACATGATTGATGGGCTATCAACACGTTCCTTTAATAGCTCGAACGATCTTCCTAATTGATTCCGTCCAACGGGTAGATTGGAGGAATTCCTTTGGTAAGTGCCAACGGGTATGATGGCATAAAGGAGTATATAAGGAAGACGTCCTTAGTTGTTCGAGGTGTGCGCGATAGAAGAATTCCAAAGTCTGAAGCTCCTATTTGTTTAGATAAATCCTTTGAGCGAATACTTGTATACAAAAGAGAGTCTATATTTGTGAGAGACCTTGAGGAGGTGTGGTAGTACATCTACACTGTGGAATCAAGGCAAAGCTGTGCTGTAACTACTCTTTTGATCATAATGAAATCCATCCGGTGGGCTGTCAGTGCGGAAGAGTGGACGTAGGCTTGGAAAAGCTGAACCACTATAAATCCTGTGTTCCAATTTCTCTCTTTCTACCTTGATCGTATTTCAATTTGTTAAGAATTGCTTCCGTATATCGATAAATTGTTTGTGCGCCTATTCACCCCCCTCTAGGTGTTTATACTAGCAATATCAATTGGTATCGAGCACTTTGTGTACTTACTTTATTTGAAGTGTTTTACTTCATAGTAAAAGATCCATGGCTAGTATGTTAGCACCGGGGCTGATGGAAGGGCAAAGCAATACCAGACCACCCTACTTTGATGGAAAGGATTACAACATCGGAAGAACAAGATGAAAGCTTTCCTACGATCAAAGGATCCTCTGGAATGGGACGTTGTAGAAAAAGGAATTACTCCTACCACTTTGCATCGAGTCTTTGAAAGAGGAAAAGAAAGCTGAAGAATCCGGCGGAATGTCTCGGGAAGAAATAACCAAGAGACAAACACTCGATGCAAAAGCAATTTACTCCTTATATTGTGCTTTATCACCAACTGAATATAATAGAATATCTTCTTGTGGTACAGCAAAAGAAGTTTGGGACAGATTGCATATCACCTATGAAGGAACAGATCAGTGAAGGAAACAAGAATCAACATTCTTCTCGGTCAATACGAAGCCTTGAGAATGAAACCGGGAGAATCAATATCGACATGTTTAGTCGTTTTACAGATATTGTGAATGGTCTTGAAAATCAAGGTCAACCAACTTCTGATCCCATGAAGGTAAACAAGCTACTGCGTGGACTCTCCGAGGATTGGAATCACATAAAGACTTCGATAAGAGAGACGCGAGAGAATTATGCCACTATCTGTTGATGAGCTGATTGGAACTCTTCAGTCCTATGAAGTGAAAAGGATCAATGAAGATGAAGATCCAAAATGTAAGAAATCCATTGCATTAAAATCAAATGATGATTCTGATGATACAGATTCTAAAGATGATATGGACGATGAGGAGCTTGCTCTCATGATAAGAAAATTCAGAAAACTAAACAGAAAAGGAAGAAGGTTCAACTCAAAGAAACAAGGCTTTCAAAGACAGCAGACCAAGTCTGTTGATGATGAGGAACCAAATAAAGATGTAGTCTGCTTTGAATGCAAGAAAAAGGGACACATCAGACCCAACTGTCCTCTTCTGAAGAAGAAGAAAGGAAAAGCTGAAAAATTTCGAAAAGCTCTCAAAGCTGAAACCTAGAGTGATACGAGTGTGAAGAAAGTGATAATGAATATGCCAATCTATGTCGATGGCACAATCGGACTCGGACTGATCGACTCATGATCGGACTCGGTGAATTTGAGGCAAGTAATTTTAAAATTCCTGTCAAAGTTTCTAAATATATTGATGAACTATGCTTTAGTCTTAAGACTTCTCTCAAAAGAATTTCCAAACTGAAAAAGAAAACTCAGCTCTAAAACAAAAAAGAAAATGTTTTAGAAGAAAGAGTTAAAAGTCTAGACGTGTCTGTTTCCAATCTTAAAGAAAATGAAGAAAATCTTTTAAAAGAAAATGCTTTTTTAAAAACAGACTTATCAAATATATCAAAGAAATTTTCTATAGGGTCTGAAAAACTTGAGAAAATTCTTTCAGCGCAAAGACCTTACTTCAATAAGTCTGGTCTAGGTATGACAGAAGAAACAATTCCCTTGATTGATTTTCCTAAAGTAAAAGAAAGAATCAAGAAAAGGCTTTCGAGTGAAGTTTACAAAAATCACTTCAAAAGAGTTTTTGTTAAACCCATAGGAAGAAATGCTCTCGGATGTTCAAAGTGCAACAGTCCGGATCACTTTGAAAAAGAGTGCCCTATGGTATGGAAACCTGTTAAGAAAGTATGGGCTAATTCTGTTTATCTTACTAACACCAAAGGACCCAAGAAAATTTGGGTACCAAAGAAAGCTTGAGACTTTATTTTAAATGCAGGTCTCCGTCAAGAAACAGGTAAAGTGGTATCTTGACGGCGGATGCTCAAGACACATGACAGGAGACTCAAATTGTTTTATAAATCTTGCTCAAGTAAATGGTGGAAAAGTTTCATTTGGAGGAAACATCAAAAGGAAGTATTGTGGGATTTGGAACCGTGAAAATTGGTACTCTCACAATAAGTAATGTCTCCCTAGTGGAAGGACTCAATTACAATCTTCTCGGCATTAGTCAATTGTGTGATACTGGTTTCAAGATCTTCTTTCAAGAAGGGACATGTTCTGGAATCGGTAAAGACTCTACTCGTCTTTCATGGGTCGAAGACATGGAAATATCTATCTTCTAGATAGGAAACCAAATGAATCACAATGTCTTATCTCAATTCAAGACGAAGCAAGCTTATGGCACAAAAAGCTTGGTCATGTCAACATGAAGCAATTAGCCAAAATCTCATCAAAGCAGCTTGTTCGAGGTCTACCAAAATTACCATACCAAAAGACTGATTCATGCACTCCATGTATTCTGGGAAAGCAGGTAAGAAATTCTTTTAAGCCAATAAATCATGTCTCTACTAATCATGTACTACAGTTGCTGCATATGGATCTCTTCGGACCAACCAGAACTCAGAGTATTGGGGGTAAGAAGTATTGCCTAGTAATTGTCGATGATTACTCCCGTTTTACTTGGGTATATTTCCTTTCAAGTAAGTCCGAAACCTTTTCGTATTTTGAAAAATTTGCTAAAAATGTTCAAAATGAAAAAGGTTGTGTTATCTCTAGTATAAGAACAGATCATGGAGGTGAATTTGAAAATCAAGATTTTACAAAATTCTGTGATGAATCGGCTTTAAGCATGTGTTCTCCTCTCCATATACTCCTAAGCAAAATGGAGTTGTGGAAAGAAAGAACAGAATTCTTCAAGAAATGGCTAGAACTCTTTTAATTGACAGTAAAATTTCTTCTCGATTTTGGGCTGAAGCTGTTTCAACAGCTTGCTATATCATCAATAGAGTCTTCTTAAGATCTATTCTTCAGAAAACCCCTTATGAGTTATTCAAAGAAAAGAAGCCTATTGTTTCATACTTTCATGTATTTGGTTGTAAATGTTTTATACTGAAAAATGCAAAAGATCGAGTTGGTAAGTTTGAAGAAAGATCGGATGAAGGTATCTTCCTTGGATATTCTACATCAAGCAAAGCCTTCGAGTCTTTAACAAAAAGAGCCGTCTGTGGAGGAGTCAATGAATGTCAAATTTCAAGACTCAACACAAGATGAATCAAGTCGAATCATCAAGAAGAATCTGAACCTGCTCGACCTTCCAAAGTCTACATCTCAAGAAGCATCTCGGACTGGAAAATCAGCATCGGGTTGTTAGTGAAGATCCAAATAAAGAAAGAGATCATCAACCGAGACAAATCAACAAGTAACTGGAAGCATAAGTCCAGTCATCCCAAAGATCTTATAATTGGCGAAATTAATGAAGGAATTCGCACAAGATCCAAAAGGCAAGAAGAGTCTAGTCTTTGTGGCACTCGTTTCTGAAATTGAACCAAAGAGCATAGAAGAAGCTTTATCGATGAAAGCTAGATTGAAGCTATGCAAGAAGAGCTCAGACAGTTCAGCATAAATGATGTCTGGGAATTGACATCCCAACCAAAAGGTAAAACTGTTATTGGAGCCAAATGGGTGTTTAGAAACAAGATGAACGAGAAAGGAAAAGTCGTACGAAATAAAGCAAGACTTGTGGCCAAGGGATATACGCAAGAAGAGGGAATAGACTATGATGAGACTTACGCTCCAGTGGCAAGATTAGAAGCTATTCGACTATTACTTGCTTTTGCTTGTTATAAGAATTTCAGGTTATTCCAAATGGAAGTCAAAAACGCCTTCTTAAATGGATTTATCCATGAGGAAGTTTATGTGGAACAACCACCAGGGTTTGAAGACCCAAAGAAGCCAGACTCGGTCTTTAGACGCGAAAAAGGCTTTGTATGGTTTAAAGCAAGCACCTCGGGCTTGGTACGACATATTAAGTAAGTTCCTAATACAAAATGGTTTTGTCAAAGGTAAAGTGGATACGACTTTATTTATCAAGAAGGAAAACAAAAGTTTCTTACTTGTTCAAATATATGTGGATGATATTATTTTTGGATCCTCTAATGAAAGTTTGTGCAAGAAATTTTCAAAGTCTATGCGGGATGAGTTTGAAATGATTATGATGGGAGAGTTAACATTCTTTCTTGGTCTTCAAGTAAAACAATTGAAGGAAGGTACTTTTATTTATCAAGAAAAATATGTTAATGATCTTGTCAAAAGGTTTGGACTGGAGAAGTGCAAAAAGACCGACATACCGATGTCAAGTTCTTTAAAGATAGACAAAGATGAAGAAGGGAAGAAAGTTGATCAAAAGCTGTACAGGAGCATTATTGGATCACTTCTTTATCTTACTTGCCTCTAGACCTGATATTTTGTTGAGTGTTTGCATCTGTGCTAGGTTTCAATTAGATCCTAGAGAATCCCATCTCGGTGCTGCCAAACGCATCATAAAATACGTTGCTTCATCATCAAGCATCGGTCTTTGGTATCCTAAGAAGGAGACTTTAAACTTCGGGATATTCGAGACGCAGATCTAGCCGGTTGCAGAGTTGATAGAAAGAGCACTTCAGGAACTTGCCAATTGCTTGGAAGTAGAACAGTGTCTTGGTTTTCAAGGAAACAAAGTATTGTGTCTCTTTCAACAACAGAAGCAGAGTATGTAGCTCTTGGAAGCTTCTGTTCGCAAATTCTATGGATAAAACAACAGCTAAGAGATTTTGAAATCGAAGACTCATGCACGGAGATTAATTGCGACAACACCAGCGCTATCAACCTCACCAAAAATCCAATTTTCCACTCAAGAGCGAAGCATATAGAAATTCGACATCACTTTATAAGAGATCATGTTCAAAATGGAGATGTTTCAATTCAATTTGTTGACTCAAAGAATCAGCTGGCTGATATACTCACGAAGCCTTTGGAGAAAAATCAATTTGAGCCTATACGGTCCAGACTCAACATTTTGAGGTATGAGGATATCAAAGTCTAAAGACTTTCAGACTCAAGATTACAAGACTTTATCTACAGTCTTGGCTCGACCTTCAGACTGTAAGTCTTTCTCTCTCTAATCTTATCTTGAAAATGTACGATCATAAGAATTGTTTAAATTGTTGCTATATTTAATTGATTTAAATATTGCATCGATTCATTTTCAAAAGGGAAGTTATTTTTGAAATAGCTATTTTTGCTGATAAATACAGTTATTTTGAAAAGGCATATTTTTATTTCCTTTGTGACGGTTCGTTTATCCTTCTTTTTAACCGAACGAGCACTGTCGATTTCTCTTCACTTTTCTACTCACTTTCCTCTCAAAAACCCTAGAAAGCATCGATCCTCCATTCCCGTTTGTCTTCTACACTCAATCTTCAAAAAGTTGTCATATTTTCTGGGAAAGTCAAGCAAAGGAATCTTCCAAACACCGAGAAAAATGTCTTCTTCGCGAAAGTCCTCAAGAATCGCAAGCGGGGACCACGAGAGAATGAGTGAGGGGCCTACGCACTTCGATCTTGCGAAGATGAAGTTACTCCGGATCGCAACCGAGCCCACAACATTCTCGGCGCAGCGTCATTCTCCACCATCTAGTCCTCAAGGCGTTGTTGATCAGCATCGGGAAGAAATCATCGAGGATGCGGACCCGTAAGAGTTCAAAAGCCCGCTTTTATTTACAAGCTATATCGTGCTTTAAAAGGAATTCGTACTCCTTTGAACTATGTTGATGATTTTGTTAAAGAAAAAGGATATAGGAGCAGTATATCTTTCTGCGAAAAATGGAAAGTTTGGGAATCGCTCGTAAAGGGGTGGTGAGGAAACCCTTGTGAATATCCCAAGTGATCCTCGTGATCGGGGCCAAATCCTGTAGATGGGAATGACGATGACAATCTGTTTAGTCTATTTCAACCGAAAATGGGTATTGCGGCTGAAATTCAAGGAAAAATGGGAGATTTGTTCAGATCAAAGGAACAAAAAGATCTGTACTCGAAATTGCTGAAGCGTGGGGTAATAAATCCTAGAAGTGTGGACTTTGATTTTCTGGATGCTGTGAAAGTGAACTTGAGGGAAAAATTCAGTATTCTACAACTTGAAAAGTTCTGCTCTGACTCAACAGAGGCTTATGCTGAATTGACTGCATATTTCTATTCGAATCTTAGCTTTCTAGATGCGAATAGATTCTCTTTTAGTGTTAAAGAACAAGATTATGTTGTGGATATGAATATGCTTGGCGGACGTGTTAGAAGTTGAGAGAGGCGGATATCAACCAATCAAAGTTTCCATTGCTCGGGCCACACTTGAACTGGTGAAGGACGGGAGACGGATGAGAAGATCACCTACTCAAGGATGAATGCATTCAACATCTTGCTTCACAAGACGTGATTAATTGCCTTCGGCCGAAATCAACTTCCAAAACGATGTTTCAAGCTCGAGGCAAAGTTGATGTATGCCATCCTCGGTGGAAGGAAGTTCTCTCTCCCTCATACTATTTATGTTTCACATGTATAGAGCGGTGATGAAGGATGAGGTCAACTCCCTTACCCAAGCCTTGTTACGAAGTTATTCAGACATCTGAATATTCAGCCTCCGCAAATCTTTTGTGTTCGACCATGCGATCATATGGTGGTAGGACTGAAAATGGTGACCAAAATGCGTCTGAAGGAACTGAGCAAGGAATTGGAGAAATTCAAGGAGAAGACTCTGCCAAATCTCATCAACTCTCTTCTCGCTGCTAAGAGAAAAGGGAAGGAGCCCATGGTTGCTCCATCAAAGAAAAGAAGAGCTCTCCTCGTTGAGGATGAAGATGATGACGATGACATCACCATCTCTGCAATGGCTTTGAAGAACTTAAGTCGTCTGTTCCACGAAAGAATCGGAACAAAAGACGAAAGAAGCGAGAGGAGAAGGAAGAGAACGAAAGAGAAGTAGAGGAGAAGGAAGAAGAAGAAAGAAAGAGAAGAAGAGAAAGAAAGACCTGAAGAAGAAAGAAGAGAAGAAGGAGAACCCGAGGAAATCTCTTCTCCACATGTAGGCATGGAAATAGGGGGAGATCGGGAGAAAGGAGTGACGTCTTCACATCCGGATGCAAGTGAAGGAGTCGAGTTGCTCGCCTGCGGACCCGAAGATGTTTATGCATCTCAATTTCCAGAGGAATGTCATGAAGCTTCATCGCCAAACCTGCGAGATTATGTTGATCCACCATCGTCGCTTTTACTCCCGATCGAGCCGAAGCAAGTACTCGGAGCGATAATGGAGCAGATTTTCGCGAGAATCATGGATATTCTCTTGGAGATGAAAGGTCAGATTTATGCCTTGGGATGCGAAGTTCAAAGCTTGAAGAATGAAGGTCAAGCTTCTTCCTGTTCATTGAATGAAAAGATGCAAGCCCTCTCTATTCGAATCAGGCCAATGCCAAGAGTGAGGAGGTTGTACAGCTGAAGGAAGACTTTAAAAGGCTGGAAAGGCATTGTTCGATCTATGGAAGATTTCCAGCTTGTCCGCGTTCCCAAGCAATCTTGATTTCATCTCATCCTTTTTAAATGATGACAAAAAGGGGGAGAGATGCATGATTTGATCAAAAACCTTCAATCATTTTTTAATTGTTTGTTGGATTGTGTTTAACTCGTGCATTTTTGACAGACTTTGACTTTGTTTTTGTGTCGGATAAGAACTGCCTAGACTTGGACTTGACTTTACTGCTTCTATTAATCAATATTGATATCTTATGAATGGCTTAATCATATACTTGGACTAACCTATTTTCTGTGGTTGTAGATTCTAGTGTTATTCTATTAGCCATTTACTTCCATAAGATATGCATATGTGTTTGAGAAATGTTTTGCAGGTCAAAGTTATCCAAATCTGCAGGAAGGTTTTGTCACCATCAAAAATGGGGAGATTGTTGGAGAAATCCTCGTGAAGAGTTTTGAAGTTGACAAAACGTTTCCATCAGTCTAGTCTGAAGGTCTGCAGACTCTGTTAGTTAAAGTCTGAAGACTTCCGGACAGCCAGACTCAAGACTCAAAGTCTATCCTCATTGACGCCTCGATCCGTTGAAGAAAGGTTATCCCGAACTGGATGTTTTGTTCGGGATTTAACCTTATCATCCGGAGAAGATCTCGTGGCTGGAGAAGACGTATCGAGAATCCTTTGATTGATCAAGTTTGATTCAATGACTGAAGATTCGATGATTGTCTAAATATTATTGGAAGGTTCTACTTATGGAAACCGAGATCCCGATTGTATGGGCAAACATGATTGATGGGCTATCAACACGTTCCTTTAATAGCTCGAACGATCTTCCTAATTGATTCCGTCCAACGGGTAGATTGGAGGAATTCCTTTGGTAAGTGCCAACGGGTATGATGGCATAAATGGAGTATATAAGGAAGACGTCCTTAGTTGTTCGAGGTGTGCGCGATAGAAGAATTTCAAAGTCGAAGCTCCTATTTGTTTAGATAAATCCTTTGAGCGAATACTTGTATACAAAAGAGAGTCTATATTTGTGAGAGACCTTGAGGAGGTGTGGTAGTACATCTACACTGTGGAATCAAGGCAAAGCTGTGCTGTAACTACTCTTTTGATCATAGTGAAATCCAGCCGGTGGGCTGTCAGTGCGGAAGAGTGGACGTAGGCTTGGAAAAGCTGAACCACTATAAATCCCGTGTTCCAATTTCTCTCTTTCTACCTTGATCGTATTTCAATTTGTCAAGAATTGCTTCCGTATATCGATAAATTGTTTGTGCGCCTATTCACCCCCCCTCTAGGTGTTTATACTAGCAATATCAACTAGTTCCACAGGATCACCTGAAAATGGACCGAACTGGGACTGATTCCGAGCACATCCGATGCGGTCCTTGATTCCTAGATGGGATTGGACCAGATTAGGAATCGATCACCTCTAATTATGTTAAGAGGCGGTGCAAATTGTTAAATATCTAACTTATAAATTTGTTAAGACATCTAGAGATAATATAGTATATTTTCTTTAAAACTCGGTACGATTGGGTCATAAAATTAAATGGCTTCAGGACCATTCTTATAAAAAGAAGAGCTAACTGAAGTTACTCTTTTACTTAGGTAGCTAGCCTATATATATATGGGGCTATATCTATACTTAGACGGACCTAGCGAAGACCATTTTCGTCATCTCACGTGTGCATTATGTCTAGACGACATAGAATTCGTCATGCCCATTATTTCATAATATAATTTATTACGTGGTATCCACAAAAATTAGCCAATACTTCTATGCTATATACAGGGAATTATTAGGCGAACCCACATCCACGGAATACCCGACTTATTTCACGCACCTAGTAAGACGGAACAAGATCCTGGGTAGTTAGCCAAAGATGGATCCCATAAATATTTTCTCAATGGGGTGCACGATTGCATAGAAATGAAATATGTTAATTTGAGATATAAAAGCAACTACATGTAGAATCAAGTATACCCTCCTCTTTAATTGGGATTTACAAAAAAATTATAACATTGTAATTGAATTAATCATGCAAAAGGGAATGGCAAAACGTGGGTATATCTTACACCCTTTTCATTCTATATCGTATAGACAATGTCTGACTATTTACCAAGATGCCCCCTTTTGGACAAGATGAAGTTACCCCCTTTTTTGCACGTTTACATGCCTGCTTGCATTTGGAACAATTGTACATCGTACGCTTATACAAGGTCAGTTGCTCGTTCAACTTGATCTGCTTCTTCTCCTCTTTTCTCTTCGAGACTTTCTTTTGTCACTCCGCTCTCCATTTGTGATGGCTCTCGAACATCGTCACCCTCCTTAATGTCGTTCTCATTAGGAGAGGCGACGACGATCTCAATGGATTTAGACTCACTGGGACCGCTCAATGGCGCTAATTGATTTGTCTTCTTGTCCTCCTTCCTTTTGCCCCATAGCACCGCATAGAGGCCGAGTACTATGAGCCCTGAACCTAGAATGCTACCATCGAAATGGATTGAGAATTTCAGATATCTCGTGTCAAGTTATTTGAAAAGTTCGAATATTTTAAAAATATGTGTATACCTATCAATATATATACCTTCCCATATGCAATTTTTCATCCAACACCATAGACCCCACCAAGGCCACGGTCACCAGCATCAAAGGATTGAAAACCGACACGAACACCGGTCCTCTCATCCGTACGCACCAAACGATTAGAGTATAGCATAAACCGGAAGCGACTATCCCCTGCAACACCATAGGCGAGGATCAGTCGACGACACGCAACGGGGTAATTCGACGGTCGATATTGAGCCCTAATGAATTTGCACGACATTGGGAAGTAAGAGGTTTGTAGGGGTACCGCGTATGATACGGTGAGGAGCCTGATGTTCCATCCGAGCTTCCACTGGCTCCAATCCCTCTCTCGACACAGTGCGTAAACTGTCGCTTGGATCGACCCCAAGAAGGTCATCAGAGCCGTGCTCGTGTATTGGTATGGGAAATCTTCACTCATCTTTGCCTGTCCAACAAATTACTATTTTTTGTTACCGACAAATAGCAAATAGCAACATGCAAATGACCGTATTTTCTCATTCTAAGAACGTTTTGATTAGTTACCCCGTGTGGTTAGTATCTATTAGGTCACATCAGCCTCTTAGTAAGGGTAATCGAAAGTATCAATTTGACATGATCAGTGCAGGCAAAACCACCCGCCGGTCCATTAGCATCGGGCGAGGCTCTACTCATAAGATGGTAGGTGTGACTTTTATGATTGTTTTGAATGGTAAATGTTAGGATTCTAATTAACAAGCGGCACATCCAAGCTGAGTGCGCTTAAATCACTCGGTCACTCCAATCCCTGGGAGGCTCATTAGGTCTTGTGGGTTGAATGGTATTTAGATAAATATTAGCCGTCAAGAAGATCTCACTTTTATAAAAAAATTTATAAAAGAACCTTGACTAGGCAAAGGTGAATCACGCTAGAAAGATCTCCACACATTGAAACGAAGCAAAATTCAAAGGAACGTGGAGACGTATGGAGAAGAAAAGGCGAAGACCCACCTGGATGATCAACCACGAAGCGTAGCAGAAGCAGCTTGCCACGGCCAAGAGCGATCCCAGGAGGAGATCGCTCGAGCCCACCTGGCCCCGCCGGGTCGCCGCCACGTGGCGCGACAGGTTCACGTGCGTTGACCAGAGGTTGACTTCCGCTCCCTTGTAGAACGTGAGCAGCATTGCCCCACCGATCCCCATTAATGTTCCCGCCGCCTTTGCCTTCCCTGCAACTGTCCTCACCCTCACCTTCTCCAACCTAACCAACGTGAACATGAAAGAAAACCGCAACGCACGTCAGGAAAAACATCCCAGCTGAAGATCCCCGATTTACTAAATCATAAGCCGAGTACATGTTGAGGAACTTGCATGAGAAAATCCTGTACATACCCAAGAGAAACAGCCAAGACGAAGGTCACAGCAGGGACAAGGTTGAACATAGCCGAGGCATAGGTCGCAGATGTCATCGATAAGCTTGTTAGGTACAAATTTTGCCCCATTGATCCCCTGCAGTTCATTCAATCAGAGTCAACAATAAATGTCCAGAAACTTCCCCATGCATGAACACCTGAGTCTTCCATATTTATGTACAGAGAAGTCTCTTTTAGAAGAAAAATCTAGTAAAGGTTGCATCTAGTCTGCTGCAGTACATGGAAACATGGCTTTTATGCTGTTTACGAGTGCTATCTTTATAGCATCACAAGACACTAGGCATTTCCCAAAGGTTATGGATTCAACAACAGCAGGCACTTACCCTAATAGCGCAAAAGAAGGCTTGCACCAGCACTGTCCATGTTATCTTTGGCCTGCTCTTCCTGTTATATGTGAAAGAAGGAAATCAGTATACGCATACCTATTCGAATAGATTGATATCACAAAGGGAAAAAGTATACTCCATTTGACAAGAGAAGTGTGTGTGACCTTTCTAAGAAGAAAGCCAGGGGGGCCAGCACAGCGGTCGCGAACATGAACCGATAGGCGATGACCACTGACAGGTTCATCCGGTTGCTCACGGCGATCTTGTACAGTATGTTGATGCCGCCGAAAGCAACCTGGACGACCACCATCATCAGTGCGGCCTTCATTTCGTGTGTGGCCTCGAACAAACGATACATTGCCATCGCTTGAAACCCTCTCTCTCTCACTCTCCTCTCGATATCGGTTAATTGAACGAGTGTGAAAGTATCTTAGTTAAACGCGACAATTGAAATAAGAAGGCATCTGCTGAATCTTTGTACTGAAAATGAGTAAAAGAGTGAAGAATGGATGATGCAGAAGAGAGAAGCGTATGTGGGATATATATAATCCAACAGAGAAAGAGGCCACCAGGTGCTTTGCTTGGCTATGTACTCACGTCACAATGCATTAAAGGAACCTCGCACGTGCGAGCCCCGGGCCGGGAGAGAGAGAGAGTCCATTTGGGTGTTGGCTTCTTCAGTGCGCAGCGGTCAAACAAATTCAAGGAAGTGGAACCGCTGTTTAGGGCAAAAGCATCGCGTGTCTTCACGGATGATCACAATCTCCACTAATTACATGTATAAGTTGATGCGAAGTATTACTTTACCATTGTGTGCTTAGCTACCCGTTCAGGCAGATCAAATTAATTTGGATTCCTAAGTTTATTTTGCACTTCGAGAGCGCCTATTTATTCTCAGAGATTAATCGGGTAAAAAAATTTAGGATGCTGTATACCATCAAAACATATATATTGCGCATTTAAGTCTTAGAATACAACGAAGCTCATATACGGGCTGATTGTATGAATTTAATTCAGTCATAAACATTTTAATTGATTTGATGTAATCATAATCCTTCGGGTAAAAATGCAATAAAATTATAAAACCTATCAACTGATCCATGTAGGATGGGCAATGATGACCAGACCGTATTGTCAGCAATGTTAGGAAAATTTTCCACATCTAATCACTAATCATGACATGTAGCATGGCCGACGAAACTGGATTGCAACTTTAACAATTTCAGGGGGGAGATTTGGCCGAGAGAACTCGATTGCATTTTCAGACGGAAGTTCAGATATATTGTATTAACTAAAA
The DNA here is from genome assembly GCA_014182385.1 of Eucalyptus viminalis. Classification (NCBI taxonomy): domain Eukaryota; kingdom Viridiplantae; phylum Streptophyta; class Magnoliopsida; order Myrtales; family Myrtaceae; genus Eucalyptus; species Eucalyptus viminalis. The sequence goes on from CM024532.1 coordinate 8,555,091, forward strand.
AATTCATGATTTTAATTGAAATTTATAGAATGGATTTAGGACTATTTTTTTTTTTTTTTTGTTCTCCTCAAATTAACTAGAAAAGACACTCATATAGTTAAGAAAAATGCTGAAAAGAGGAATAGAGAACTTTTTTTTTTTTTGTATATTTCGATATGCAGTAATGAGGAATACACGAGCTTATTTATAGGCAATATGAGATGGTTATTTAAGGTAACAAGATAAACATAATATCAAATATAAATAATCAAGGATATGCTATATTAAAGGAGATATATGCATAATCTTGAGAGATATGCAGAATCAACTTAATATCCTAATATTGCCAACATCCCCTTAAATGCAAGATGAGTGGAAACATATCAACTTGAATTTGAAAAATAATCCGAATGGCGTCATAAAAATCTTCGATTAAAATAAGCTCATTGGATCTGAGACGAGGTGGCACGTGTGATCGCTCCAAACTTCCGTTGATAAGAAGATTTCAATATGTTACCCGTGTGATGGCCATGAGTTTGGTGGTGGTGTCGGCTTCTTGAAATGAGAAGTAAAAGGTTGAGAATCAAAGGCATTGGAGCCAAACTACATGTGTCCTATGCGACCGACTTTGCTGGCGTGACAATAACTTAACAAACGTAGCTAGTACGATTAGCGTGGCTACAACAAGCAGAGTAAGCCAGGCATTGCTAACCAAAAATACCATGCAAAGATGCAACTTTACGGCATTGAAAAATACCTTCATTGAAAATAAAAGCTCAACTTGGTTACGCGTTAGAGACATCGTAACGCAACCATCGTGGCACTTACTTAGATGGGAATAATAGACTTGGGTGAACATTGTCGAGCGGCAGGGATTGATTTATTTGCTTGGAATGCATGGGTGCACCATTGAAAATGATAAAGTAGAAAAAAAATAGAATTAGAAAATTTTCTGAGGTGCATGGGGTGCGAAGTGCATTGAAATTGCCTCTCTGATATCAAGTTAAGAAGACGCTTTCTATCAAATGAGATTTATGCATAATCCTAAGAGCTACGAGGAATCAACTAAATATTGTTAATACGTAAAAAGAGGACTTAGATATGGAGGTGATGATGCCGGGGCAATCTCTTAGGTGCAGTTTTCCCGGTGGATGCATGTAGACACGCCAAAAAGACATGCTATATTTTCTTCCATCATCTATCTTCTTTTCATGGAGTGGCTGACTAAGTTTGTATATGATAGCACTGTTAGGAATCGCCATCTTTTCTTCCATCATCTATCTTCTTTTCATGGGGTGGCTAAGTTTGTCTATGATAGCATTATTTAAGATTTGCCGCAAAATCACAAGAAAATAAAGAGTAAAAACGAGAAAAAAAAAATCAAGACACAAGGTTTTTATCCCGGTTCATCTTTAAATTAAGGCTATATCTAAAAGAGGATTTTACTATAACTAATATCTTATGCTTTCTGTTGCATCCTTCAATGACAAGAAAAAAAGATTTTACATACACACACTTCCACGCCCCCAATGGCAATTAATGGATTAGGCCAAAATTATTAACAAAATATGAGTTCAAATTATAAAAGTCCTCTAGTATCTTGGGGTGCTGTCCCCACAACTCTTGGACCCTGCAAACTCATTAGGGACCAGGACCCCGTATTATTTTCTCAATAGAGAGTATGAACTATACCATAATAAAGACTCCATCATGACATTCCTCTTGCATTCTATTTACAGAGTCAAGTTAGGGCTTTACGATGATGACAAACAAGTGAAGAAATTACTAGGATGAAAATAATAAATGGCGGCACCGGCATGCCCGCTGGTGAGAAAACGTCTGGCGTGACGTTACTAAAGGAGGGCTAGCGTGGGATGGCGCTCCAATTTCATGCATTAGTGGATCGCTTTTGACTATTTTTTCACTCCACTAACGGAAGCTGCAGCCAATTTGGCCTTTCGGATTTGAGACCTAATTTGTTTTTGCTTCGATCTTTACTAAGCAATCGATTCCACGAACCGTCACGTATTGTCCTTAATGGACCGGTGAATTTGCACCATATTTTTAATATAAATACACACACATGCTGATAAAATTGTCCAAATTTTTTAAAATTTATTAAACTTTTAGCAATTTAGTTTGAAATTTTTTAATTATATTAATTGAGTCTTAATTTTTTTTTCACGTTTCACTAATTGAGTTCATCCGATCATATTTAACCAGAAGTTGCTGAAGTGAAAGTTTACCGTTTTATGTAGCATGGTAGGCATTGATGTTGACAATTTTTTTAATTTTTATTTTTTTCTCAAGTTTTTATAAAAAAAAAAAGAAAAAAATTAAAATATAATAAAAAATTGCTCCCATTTTTCATTGACCCTGATAATCATCTCATCTCACATTTTTCTGCATATAGTTATCATATCCTTTGCTTGGTGCTTTTAATGTATTCGCGAAAGTTTTTCAAAATATTGACATAGCCTATTTTACCCTTCATTCCAGGTTATATTGTCAGTCTCAACAAAAGAAATCCCTCAAACAACAATAAAAAAGGCGACCTTAGTCTTGATACTTGGGTGTAACATAGTGGAAACTATGATCACTAAGTGACCTATTCGAAACCGCCTATCTTCGTTGTCGATATCAAAGACATAGTTAGCACGAGATGGGGTGAGTCCGATCAGAGTTTTCTAGCAACCGAAAGGCTGTGTTCCTTGCATCGACAAACCTTCATAGTACCATGCGATCCACCAGAAGGACATTGGCTTCCCGTCGGTAAAACACACTGGTACACATCCATGCATTTGAAATTCTCAACAGTTTCTGGTTAGGTTAATGGCCGACTAGTTACTTAGGTCTTGATAGATGATGGGTCGACAAAGAATTTGATTGCCTTACGAATGTTCCCTTGTTGGGTTTTGCTAGTGCGGTTGGCGATGCCGACGGGGTGGTGCTTGGTGACATTACAATCGGTACAAGAACACTTAAAAACGACTCGTCTGTAATTGATGCGGATGTGTCATACAATCTATCGCTGGATAGAGACTGGATTTGCAATAATCATTGTGTACCCTCGAGAAGTAACTCATTTGCAAGCAAACCACCAGAAGCCGTTTTGAAAGATCTGGCTTTCTGTCGCGTGTCTGATAGAGGGGTCAAATGGATCCTAAAAGAAATGGACTGGTGACATGGCGAGGGGATAAACTTTATGAAAATATTTTGGAACACTGTGTTCTGTTAGAGTTTTTGCGAAAGCCTGAAGATTCCGATTATTGATGGATGAACAAAAGCCGTGCATGCATAATCAGAATCGAACGTGGAACGTGAAAATTTTTGTATTGACCTCCAGCTATTGATGAAATTCGATTGAAGCAAGGTTTGTAGAGACTTGAATGATCAAGAGTAGGTACTTCTAGTCAATTTCCCTCTCAACGTTGATGGAGGCTTTTTATATTATGAGAGGGTTTGGCTTATATGACTTATTTATATCCCCATTCAAACACCCTTTCATATAACTTCTTCAGTCAAGGCAGTTATCTTAATATTGGGCGATCATCATAGTTATCAAATAAAACGTTGACGGAATTAATTAATGTGGACAATAATAAATTGAATGTGGAATCACTTGCGATAGTCTAATCTCCAACAGGCGACAATTGCACCTTTCAAGCCAAGAGCTGCATCCCTTCTACACAATATACAATAATGGCAAATCCATGCTTTCTTCTTTAGAAGGAGTGCTAGACACCTGAATTGCTAAAACTTAGCACATAGGGACATTTAAATGCTAAAAGTTAGAAAAGTGGCAAAATGGATTAGTGAAATGCTAATGGTGAGAAAATCTAGCCAAAATGCCGACATTGCGATCTTCCGACAAGGCAGGTGCAAAACGACGTCAATTTTGCATGCTATCGTGGCTAGACAAGTGCAAAAACGACGTCGTTTTTGCACTCAACGTGGGTAAATAATAAATTTTAAAATTAATTAAATTAAATTTAATACCATTTTTAAAAAAAAAAAAAAAAAAAAAGGAAGATAATGAACAGTTGTAGGCAGTTGAGAGCTTAGCCCTCGTCTCTGCCGCCTCTCCCCACCATCGCCGAGAAGGGTTGGCGACGGTGGAGGGAGGGTCAGCTAGGGTCGCTGGGTCTTGGATAGGGGCCGGCAACCCTGGCTAATCAAAGGTGAGGGCTTGCAAGCCTTGGACTAGATATAGGGTGAGGGTCGTAGCCCTTTCCTAGATCTAGTGAGGGCCAACGACCCCAGCCAACCCTTACCCCATCGTCGCCGGCCTTTTTTGGCGATGGTAGGGAGGCAGTGGTGATGAAGACTAAGCCCTTAGTTGCCTGCAACTGTTAATCTTCTTCCTTCCTCTCTCTGTCTCTGTCTCTGTCTCTATCTCTATCTCTCTCTTTCTCTCTCTTTACTTTTTTAATTTTAATTTAATTAATTTTTAATATTAAAATTTAAATCCGCGCTAAAACAACTTTGTTTTTGCGTTTTTTTGCTAAGTCAGCTCTCCAGCGAGTCACGTAGATGAGCAAAATTAATAAAAAATTGCCACATAGAATTTCGAGCAAGGTTCGCCAGAGGTGATACTCAAGTGTTCCATTTTTTTTAAAGTGGCACTTAAATGTCATTTTTTCTTTTTATTTTTGACACTTAAGTGTCTCATCGTACCAAGTTTTGGCACTTGGGGTATACTTTTGCCTCTTCAGAAGCATACGTCGTCTTTGATTCCACAAAAATAGCTAACAGTCTTTAGCTTCTTAAGGTTGAACAAGACATTTACTAGAAGTCTAGGTAACGAATGTGATTATTCCACTAACATGGCGCCCACCTGAACGGTCTATTGCAAATTGACACCCAATTTAAATTTAGTTTTTAGAAATTGAAAATAGAGCATTTGGTTCTGGAGGGAAATTTTGAATATTTCTTTTGAATAATAAAACATTTGATTGTTGAACAAATCTCCTCATTTTGAATTTAAAAAAAAAAAAACTCAACAACCGTATGATTTTTGGAGCCATTTTTTGTTGAGAAGATGAGTGAATATTGGAAAATCTTCAACAACTTTGAGTGCTTTCACTATAAAATGCAAGGCTTCAGAACCGAGCAGGGGGGTTCTCTTCGTCTTCAATGCAAAAGTAAAAAGAAAGAAGAAAAGTGAGGAGACGTGAGGGGAACTTCTCTTCGTCCGAAGAAAGAGAACACAAAAAAGTCCAAAAGGGAAGGGAAGTGAGAGAGAGAAATTCTTTTAGGTTTTCCTTCTGCAGACTTTGAAGTCAAAAGAGGTGCAGAAAGTAGAGAGAGATGACGTGAGAGACGGGTGAGAGTGACGGAGAGAGAGAGAGAGAGAGAGAGAGAGAGAGAGAGAGAGAGAGAGAGAGAGAGAAGGTAAAAAAAAGAGAGAAAAAAGCTACTGTTCATCTTCTCTAGAGCTTCCCCCCGCTGTTGCTCATCACCTCCGCGCCGCAGCACTTGAGCCTGCCTCTCTGCCCGCAACCCAGCGATCTTTGCGTCTTTGCCTACAGCATCGCAGATATTGAGCCCCCTCTGCTGACGCCGACTTGCAGCGCCAGAAGCCCCGACGCCCTCGCTCCGCCGGTCCCTGCTGCTCGAACCCTGCCTCTGTTTCGCCTGACGAAGCTGCTACTGTGCCGATTCGAGTCTCACTCGAGCAACCACCCAAGCTACTTCAACCGCTCCAGATTCGGTCACCGGTAGCCCGACACAACCAGAGTCCATATCGCTGGTTTGCTCCGCTACTGCACGTCTCCGCCACCGCTGATTTGCTACGCTCTACGCTAGAAGTTGCCGCCCTTGCCTGTGACGTTGCTGCTCCCATGCTTGCTGCTGCACGCCCGAATAGAGCCACCTGCTGCCTCCCCTACTTTTGTTGCAGGTCCGGTTACCACCGAACCTCGCCGGAGCTCCGATGGACAGCCTTGTTCCGAACGGCGACCCCTCGGGTGAACCACCATTGCAGGCTACCACTTGTGCTGGCGCCACCCCTCGAGAAAGCCGTACCAGGAATAGGTAAAATTCTTAGGCTAAATTTAGTTTGAGTATTCGAACTCATAGTTTTTTTTTTTAAAATTCTAACTTGATTTGTTTTGATTTATTTTTATCATTAGGAAATTTATCATATTAAGTCATAATAATCAAAAATATTGAGCTGCGAGACGTCGGGTTAGATTTTTGATTATTTCGACTTTTTCATGGTAAATTCATGAATTGCTTTGCATCATTGAGATAATATGTCATTGATTTACATTGATAAATTTTTAATAAGACATATATTTTGGTGTGTTATCGTCATTTGCTCATCGCATATCATGCATCACATGTCATTTCTAGAATTTAGGTATTTAGGTCCACAAACATTTCATGTTTAAATCAACGCATTTTAATTTTTAAGATTCATACAGAATTAGGATAATTTTCCTTTAATAAAATCAAAACAAAAAAAGAACAAAAAAATGTTATTTAGGTTATATAGATTTCATAATGTGCACACCATATGTTGCACTTCAGTTAGTAGGTCGTAAATTAATGCTTTAATATTCCCGACGTCTAGTTATTTTTTAGTAAAAAAAAAAGCCAAAAATTAGTATTGCATCATTATGTTATTTTTTTAATAAGAATTATTAAGTCATTTTAAGAAAAGAAGAAAACACAAAAGTCATTTATTTAATAGGTTAGTTCATAATTAATCCCATTTCATGTCATCATTGTTAGTGTAGGTTGCATATGTGTAATAAAAAATTATTAAAAAATCATAAAAAGAACATGCATATAGAATTATCACATCATACATCCTATATCATATAGCACATGCATATTTAGGGTTATGTAAATTAGATTGAACACATATTGTAATGATTTAAATTATGTCACATGAATTGCATCTCATATGTCATTAAAGTAAAACTCATGCATATCAAATTTAGATTAAGATTGCATATAATTAACATTTTTTTTAAAGGAAAAATAAAAATTAGGTGTCATGTCATTTAGAAATCATGTTTAGGGCATGCATCTTGATTAGCATTTTTGTAAGTTTTCTTTAGAGAGTGGACCTTAATCAAGTTGTAGTTTATAATTTCTTATAGTTTATTACTTCAGTTGATTGAATGTTATTTCATTGATTGTGCACCTGCATGACCACCTTTTGCATGTTAGTATCTTATGTTAAAATTAATCAAGACTGCTTGCAAAATATATTTTTTAAATTAAAATGACAAGGTACCGAAAGGGCGTTAGATTTTTTCTAGCGTAACCATGTTCCCGTATCTATTGAATCTTTGGTTCGCAAAAGTAAAGTAATCACCCATACTTAACTTGGGTTTCTAACCAACCCTAATTGGTTAGTGGCGGCTCCAAATTGAGTATAATTACATGTTTAAATGAGTTAATTTCTTAGTATCAAGTCGCGATTGGTAGGACTTGGGAGGGTCCGTGCCAAGTCTTCGGACTTAGTAATCCAATAGTCTTCTTTGAATAATTCACCATCAGGAAGGTCGCGACAAAATCTCTCACGGGTAGATTGCTTTTAGGATCGTTGCAAGATCAACGGCTCACGATAGCGTCGACTTAAGAATGCCTCCCATCAATCCAGTGCTCTCATATTTTTGCCAAATTTTTCAACATAAATTTTGTTTTGAGTACTTACGACTCAAGGGTGTTAGTTCTTGATATTACACCAGCATTACAAGTTCAAAACTGACATGGCACGACACTTATTAACCTTTTCTTTTTGTTGAAAGAGATTTACATTAAAAAATTTGATAGCGATAAAAAATTAAATAAATGATAAATGAATGCCAATAGAAATTGAAATGATGAAGATAACTAAGCTGATTCTTATTTCATCTGAACATCATTTTTTTTTTCCTTCACATAAGAGGTTTCCTCCCTAATTGTGTAGGAGGATCCCATGGAAAACAAACATCATAGTTTCCATTATGTTCATTGAATTGACAAGGATCAGTGTGCCAGATTACCTAAGGACACCAAGCGCAATGTTTTTCGTCCCTCTTTTGCACATGGATATCAAACTGCTCAAAATGACTTGGCCATGCAAAGCTACAAAAGAACAATGTATTCTTAATAGGCTAAGTGGACGTGTTGGAAGATACGCAGAAGATAGGAAAGTATTGTAAATTGATATGTAACATTGTCTATCTTAGGCCTAGAAAGATAGGGATAATTATTTTCCTTTATTATTTATTCCTTTGTAGTTAAATACAATGTATTGTGCTCATATTACAATATAGAGATACACACAGAAATTCCTACACCTCATCTATCTCGATCTACCTTTCCCTTCACATTTTGACATGGTATCAGAGCTTCGACTCTGACATTGCTTCCGCACCATCTCTGTTGATTGCCTAGAGGAACCCTATCTTGAAAAAGGGTTACCGAGAGGAATCAAATTCTTTTGAAGGGAATTTTTTGTCAAATATGAACCCACCAGAAAACCAACCAGAGAACCTCACCTTCAATCCAGATGAACCAATGTCGAAGACTCCTCAAACTTCCAGTGGTACTCCTCATATCTCCACCTCTGTGACCGAACAACAACTCGGCCAGATCCAAAATCCACATGCGTATTGGCAGAATGTTCCGGCTCAGTTTAATCTGGGTCAGCCATTTTCGGAGTATCCCTACCAATGGATGCCATATCCATGGATCCCAGGGATGAATCCAGTCACATCATCGCCGGGTAGTATGCCGAGCGACGGAGGTCCACCAGCCAATATTGGGGCAGACACGACCATCGGCCCGGAAGCGAGGCGGGCGCATCGAGTTTTTCTGGAACAGGATCTCGGGGACAATCTGTGCGGGACTTCGGGGATGACAATCCCGGGAATACCACCTGGTTTTCTTAACTTTCCGTTCGCGGCCGCCATGGGACGACCAGAGCCCGGCGACGCGCTCTACGTTTCCTCTTCCGACGGACCGGAGTTGCGGCTCATCAGCCACCCTCTCACGGGTCCAGAGAATTACTCAACTTGGGCGCGAGAATTTTGGCGAGCCCTAATCACCAAAGACAAAGAGGGTTTTGTCGACGGGACCGTTCCGATCCCGACCAACGAAAAAATGGGAAAACAATGGAGAAAATGCAACCAATTAGTCGAACATGGATCGGTAATCTGCATCAACCCGAAATCGCGGGCTGGATTACCACCAACGAGAGGATTCAAAAATTATTTGGGACAGCATCCGAGAAATGTACGGCAAATTGGATCGGGCAAAAACTTTTTCACTCCATCAAGCGCTCAACGAACTGAAGCAAGGAAACACATCGGTAACGACGTGCTTCAACAGGCTTTCAGCACTCTGGAACGAGTTGGAAGCCGCTGAAGAAAAACTGGAAGGGTCCGAATCAACCCTCCAGCAGTAGAAAGCTATAAAAGACAGGGAGAAAGCGACTCGGTTCTTACTGATTTTGAACGATTCGCATCTCACCTTCCGATCGCAGATCCTGGCGATGGAACCACCGCCAACCCTCGGCCGAATCTTCCAGCTTGCGGTGCAAGAGGAGAATCAAAGGCTTGCCTCGTCGGACAGCAAGATCTCCGAAACCCTAGCGCTGGCGGCAAGAGTAGAAAAGGAGAAGGAGAAAACCCTAGATCGAAAAGGAGGAGAGAACAGGGAGCAGCTAGGGTTCGTGGAGAACCGAGGGCTGTTAGGGTTTGCGGATCAAAAGCCCTATAAATGGGGCAGCTTGGACGGCTCAGATCGAATGTCGCGATCCGACGGCTCCGAGGCACGCGAGCCGGATCATCGGGCGGTGGAGATACGTCCGCTTTAAGAGGATCCAACGGTCCTCAAAATTCGAAAGGATATGGGCCAAATTTTTCGAAATAAAGGCAAATTATTTTGCGATTTTTGCAAGCGGCCTCACCATACCATCGATACCTGCTGGAAATTACATGGCAGGCCTGGAGAAAAAGAAAAAAGAGGAAAAGAAATATCTGCAGCAGCCTACCAAATTTCAGGATCGATGAATTCTACTAATCAGCCTATTACAAATGGGGAATATCAGGCAACTTATGCAGGCTTTGCAGAAATTGGATGTCCGAAAAAGGGAAGCAGCTTTACGGTATTTCATATTGCCTGGCAAGTACTATTTCTAGAAATACCTGGATTATAGACTCAGGAGCTAGTGATCATATAGCATGTGATAGAAGATTATTTTCTGCTGTTAATGAAGATTTAAAAAATCCTGTCACTGTGCAATTACCTAATGGAAGTGTTGCCTATGTCACTACAACGAGAACAGTGGAACTTAATCCCCATATTGTCCTTACTAATGTCCTATATATTCGGATTTCCAATTTAATCTGGTTTCGGTGTCTAGAGCTCAGTAAGGACAACTCTTGTCGAGTTCTTTTCAACACCGATACATGTCTGTTTTGGCCCTTTCGACCGGGACACCGATGGGGCAGGGGTAGTCTCTCGAAGGATTGTTTTTAAGGAAAAGCTTGCCTGCAAATTTCAATTTTCCTTGTAATAAGAAATCATTGTGTAACTCAATTTCCAATGATAGAAATTTCCTTTTGCATTCCAGATTAGGCCATAGTTCTCAATTTCCTTATCCTCATTGTCAAATTTGTCCTCTTGCAAAGCAATCGCGTAACTCTTTCCCTTTAAGTCAAAGTCGTTCGAGAAATATCCTTTCCTTACTACATATTGATGTCCTGGGGACCATACCATACAGTAAATCATGATGGATCTCGTTTTTCCTTACTATTGTGGATGATCATTCGAGCCACCTGGATCTTCCTCATGCAGTCTAAAAGTCAAGTTGTGTCCCACTTGAAAACCTTCCTTTCCTTATCCAAAACTCAGTTTGGAAAACCTGTGCAAAAAATAAGGACAGACAATGGGAAGGAATTCTTTAATCATGAATGCGCGAATCTCCTTTCATCTCAAGGAATTTTACATGAGAGCTCCTGTACTTATACACCACAACAAAATGGAGTGGTGGAAAGGAAGCATCGTCATCTCTTAGAGGTTGCTAGAGCTTTGAAGTTTCAAGCTTCTATTCCAGATACATTTTGGGGCGATTGCATATTGACTGCTACTTATTTAATAAATCGAATGCCAACCAAAGTTCTGGATGGACAGTCTCCTTTCAGTACTTTTTGGAAAGAAGCCTGACTTGAGCCACTTAAGAGTTTTTTGCTGTCTCGCTACTGCTGCTATTGTCGGGCCCAAAGATAAGATGGGTCCACGTGCTCGCTCTTTGCATATTCATGGGATATTCTACCTTACAAAGGGATATCGAATTTATGATTCCGAGTGCGGAGAATTTTCTGTCGCGAGATATTATATTCCAAGAAACTATTTTCCCTTTTGTCCACCAGAACAAAAGTGGCACTGAACCAGGGCATTCTCCGACCTATTCTGGCGACGATGGATCTGCAGGTTCCAAATATATATTTATTCCTCTGCCAACGGATACACAAGGTGTTTTCAACTCCACTAACAGCACAACACCTTTCGAGGAAGCCCAGGATCAAAGACTGAATGATAATGAGATTTCTTCAGATCTACCTATCCCAGACTCACTTCCAGTGGAAATCCCAGACAATACATCTTCCGGAGATGATCCACCCAGACGTTCTGGACGTGCTACTCGACCTCCTACATGGACTAAAGACTATATATGTGGAGTTAGGAATTCACCAGGTATTCATTTTCCAATCTCCTCTTATGTTTCATTCGATCGTTTATCCCCAATGCATCGATGTTGCATTGCTCGTATTTCTGAAGACCAAGAACCATCCAACTTTCATGAGGCAAGCACGATCCACGATGGCAAACGGCAATGGAGGCAGAATTGAAAGCCCTCGTGGATAACCATACATGGGATTTTGTTGCTTTACCTCCACATCGTAAAGCAATTGGATGTAAATGGGTCTACAAGATAAAATATCGAGCAGATGGATCGATTGAACAATACAAGGCGCGACTTGTGGCTAAAGGCTTCACACAGAAGGAAGGTTTCGATTATCACGAGACTTTTTCCCCCGTGGCCAAAGATGTCACGGTTCGCTCTTTTCTCTACGTAGCGGCTTCTCACGACGGTCGTTACATCGATGGATGTTCATAATGCCTTTCTCCATGGTGATTTAGACGAGGAGCTATATATGGAAATACCTCAAGGATTACGGAGACGAGGGGAGAATAAAGTATGTCGTCTCCGCAAATCCTTGTACGGACTCAAGCAAGCATCCAGACAATGGTACGCGAAATTTGCTGAATCACTAATAGCTGCTGGTTTTCAGCAATCCAGATTTGATTATGCTGTATTCACATGGACTCAAGGTACGTCGTCTATCTACTTGATGATATATGTAGATGACATACTCATTATGGGGAATGATGAAATAGCTATCAAAGGCCTTAAAGGATACTTGCATTCTACTTTCCATATTAAAGATGCTGGATCGCCAAAGTATTTTCTTGGGATTGAAATTGCTCGATCTAGCCAAGGAATCTCCCTCGTCAGAAAATTTGCATTGGAGATCATTTCGGAAGCAAGATTATCGGGTGTAAGCCAGGCTGTAGTGCCTATTGAACAAAATGTCAAGGCGACAATCGCTGATTATGATGTTGAAGTGCCCCGGGAGGATGCGACCCTACTCTCAAAGATCCTTTGGGCTATCGGAAGCTTGTCGGGAAGCTCATATATTTGACTATGACTAGACCGGACATAAGTTACGCTGTACGACACTTAGTCGGTTCATGCATAAGCCAAAACAGTCTCATATGAATGCCGCGCTAAAAGTCGTGAGGTACTTGAAGAAATGTCCTGGTCTTGGGATTCTTCTCTCTAGGAAGTGTGACATGAAAATGATCGCATATTGCGATGCAGATTATGCAACCTGTCTTATGAGCAGAAGGTCAATAACCGGTTTTTGTATCAAATTGGGGGATTCTTTACTTTCCCCGGAGAACGAAGAAACAACCAACTGTCTCGTTATCTTCGGCGAGGCAGAATATCGAGCCATGGCTAAAACCACATGTGAAATAGTGTGGTTGAGAGGATTACTTCAGGATCTTGGAGTGCATGTCAAGGGACCAACAAGATTGTTCTGTGACAATGATGCAGCTCTCAAACTTGCATCCAATCCTATCGTGCATGAGAGAACAAAGCATATTGAAGTCGATTGTCATTTCACCCGAGAAAAAATCCAGGAAGGGATGATTGAGACACAAGGGATTGGAACGCAAGAACAACCGGCGGATGTCTTCACCAAACCTCTGTGTCAAAAACAGCATGCGTATCTCTTGAGCAAGCTAGGCGTCTTGGACATCTACAAGCCACCAGCTTGAGGGGGAGTGTTGGAAGATACGCAGAAGATAGGAAAGTATTGTAAATTGATATGTAACATTGTCTATCTTAGGCCTAGAAAGATAGGGATAATTATTTTCCTTTAGTATTTATTCCTTTGTAGTTAAATACAATGTATTGTGCTCATATTACAATATAGAGATACACACAGAAATTCCTACACCTCATCTATCTCGATCTACCTTTCCCTTCACATTTTGACAGGACGTGAAGGAGAATGCCCAGTTCACCTCTACATATTGGAACCCAAGATCATCATCCTTGGATTTACAATGAACTGTGAGTAGTTTCAGTTGTCACATTGTTGAAGATCACGACATGTGCCTTGTCCCAAGGATATCCCAAACAACTAGTTAGCAACAAAGATAAAATAAATATGAGCTTAGCTGATGAACTCCCTATTGCGGGGTATCTATGCTCCAATTTCAACATCATTCAGCTATTTAAGGACAAGGAATGGACGCTATCAGATGTGGTTAACTTTCCATAACCATATTATATTTAATTAGGTTCCTTTTTACTCTGGGATAAGAATGGCTTTATCACCTTTTGTAATTTTCCTTTTTATGGTATAAGAATCTCTATATAAACATCTATTAGTACCAAGTTTAGTATCTTACGTATAGAATAATTATGATAGTTCTAAAAATATATCTAGAATTATTCTTAGAATCCAGCTGCCACTTGGCTAGATACCATAAAAGGGTAAGCGAGTGTAGAATGTTTTCTTTCCTCTTAGTCACTAGCTAAATAAGACTAGCGTATACAAGCAATTTTCCCGTACTTTTGGTTTTAGATTAATTAGTCAACTAGCCAGTAATTTTGTACCAAGTATGCACATATGATCATGTTCAAAATGTTTGTCTTCACTCACCATGAACAAAATTAAATTGATGAGCATTTCATGAGAATGAGAATTCAATACCAAGTTTACATTTTATTAATAAAAAAAAAAAAGCACTTGAGAAAAATTTGGAATAGAAACTTTTTACAGTTACCAAACATGTTTATGTTCTTTTTCTATTCCAGGAACATAAATTGTGTACAGTTACCAAACACATTCTTTTGTTCAAAAACTGTTCCCCAAAACAGAAATAGTTTTTTATTTATTTATATTCCCTGGAACAATTTTTGAACAGAAACATTACCAAATGTGCCCTAAGATATCTTTCCAGCTAAAGGACATCACACTTAGATTGTCATTATTCTTTGCTTCTTTTATACTCCCATGCGGACATTGTTATCAAAATCTTTTAATTCTCCACTCACAATGGCTAGTTTTGATCCGAGATTTAAATAATATGTATCTATTAGGAAAATTTTATAAAGCATTGTAGATATAGTTTTCCCGTTTATTCTTTAATTTTCAGTTCTGTATTTAATGATTTTATGGCTGATATCGCTAGAATATTGTGGCTGCTTATTGCTGAGGTTATTTTGATATTAGTAGGTTGAGTTTTGGAAAGTTATTGACCATGGAGTTCTTAGTGAATTGCTATCGTTTATCTCCAATAAAGTGGTATATGAGCTAGCATGATGGAGAAAACCAATGTCACCATGTTTAAGTTAAGTGCCTTAAATTATTCTATTTGGAAGCCTCGGATGGAAGACTGTTGACACCTAAAGTTTGATTTTCTTATTTAATCATTTATTGCATAAAAAATTAGGAAATATAATTATAATTTAACCATCATAAAAATCGAATGAAAATGCTACTTATAAAAATATGGCACTGAATAAAAATCCAAATGCAGAGAAGCTAACATTATTCAAACTCTTTCTTTTAAATTTGTTCTATTACACGCCTATCTCATTAACAATACGTGAAATTTTTAGGCCAAAAATTTTGTTTTTCCAATCCAACAATTTTTTTTACTTGATATTTCCTACATTCGATAGTTAACAACCCAAATGAAACTTGTGTCAAAATCTACAGAAACAAATAACGTAATGAAAAATAAAACACAAATAAAAATACGTTCTTCAATAAAGGTCAGCGCAAAGCCTGGGTTACGCAATTGGAATGTTAATTTCACTTGTGATTCCATTGGCCTTTCAGTGAATTCAAAAGAGATATCAGTAGATAAGAAATTAGCTTTTGAAGATCTAAACATTAAAATGTTAATTTTAAATAGTTAAAAAAGAAACAAGGGTAAAAACCAAAAGGATAAACAAAGCTTTTGACATGCTTGGATTGTGCACTCACTTACCCAAATAGCCACAAAAGATGACCTGCACAAGGACTGTCCACGTTATTTTTGGCCTGCTCCTCCTGTTATACGCCCAAACACAAAATTAGTATACACATACACATTAAAATCAATTGATATCACAAGAGTTGAGATTTTGAATGAAGAGAAAAATAATATTTTATTTTAAAAAAAAATTCGTTGGAAAGCGTCCAAGTCATGATGGAACAGTGGTGGATTTTCCAGGTTCGAGACGCGACGACGCATGTGATAGCGTCTAGCGGTGGTTGGCAACAAAATTTCAGTATTTCTCTCGTTTGGGGGTGATGAGTCTGATGGTCGTGTCCTTTTATAAAATGAATAGTGGAAATGTGCTAAACAGCAACTTAAAGCTTCGGTCTTGACGGAAAATTGATAGAGATGCGGCCGGTGCGCTAGTGTCATGGCGGCCACCTTGGAGCAGACTCCATGGGCACACCTTGTAAACAAGGGCCCTAATACCAAGTTGAGATTTGTGAACCTTAGGTAACAAGGGCCCTAATACCAAGTTGAGATTTGTGAACGAAGAGAAAAATCATATTCTGTTTTTGCGAAAAACCCGTTGGAAAGCATACAAGTCATGACGAAGCAGTGGCGGGTTTCCTTGGGTCCAAGACACGATGGCGTACAGTGGCCCGTGTGGCGGTGTCCGGTGGCGGTTAGCGACAAAATTTCATTATTTTTTTTGTCTGAGGGCAGCGAGTCTAATGGTCATGACCTTTTTCAAAATGAACAGCAGAAGTGTGCCGAACAGCAACTAGAAAAGGAAATTGGTTTTATAGGAAAACTAAACTGTACTCGCGCGTGCCCTTTCCAAGAAGAAAGCTATAGGGCCCATAATAGCCGTTGCAAAAATTAAGCGGCGGGCGATGATGAGTGTCAGGTTACATCCCGTCGCTTGCTGTGAGCTTGCTTGCTATGTTGACTCCAGCGCAAAAGACGTGGGGTGGCGTCCTTCATTTCATTCACGATCTTGGACGAATGATACATTGTTGTTGCTCGAAACTCTCACTCTTTCTCTCTCCTCTTTAGATTTTGGTTCCTTGAACGAGTATGTGTTGGAGAAATCTTCTTGAAGTGTTTTGAAGTTGACAAAACGTTTCTATCAGTCTAGTCTGAAGGCTTGCAGACTCTGCTATTTAAAGTCTGAAGACCTCCGGACAGCCAGACTCAAGACTCAAAGTCTATCCTCATTGACAGTCTCTAATCCGTTGAAGAAAGGTTATCCAGAACTGGTTGTTTCGTTAAGGATTTGACCTTATCAACTGGAGAAGATCTTGTGGCTGGAGAAGACATAACGGAGTCCTTTGATTGATCGAAGATTGACTCGATAAATTGAAGATCCGGTGATTGCCTAAATATTATTGGAAGGTTCTGCTTATGGAAACCGAGATCCAGATTGTATGGGCGAACATGATTGATGGACTATCAACACGTTCCTTTAATAGCTTGAAGAATCTTCCTAATTGATTCCGTCCAACGGGTAGATTGGAGGAATTCCTTTGGAAAGTGCCAACGGGTATGATGGCATAAAGGAGTATATAAGGAAGACGGTCTTAGTTGTTCAAGGCGTGCGCGATAGAAGAATTCCAAAGTCGAAGCTCCTTTTTTTTTTTTTTTTTAGAAAATTCATTTGAGCGAATACTTGTATACAAAGAGTCTATATTTGTGAGAAATCTTGAGGAGGTGTGGTAGAACATCTACACTGTGGAATCAAGGCAAAGCTGTGCTATAACTTCTCTTTTGTTCATAGTGGAATCCAGCCAATAGGATGTCAGTGAAGAAGAGTGGACGTAGGCTTGATATAAGCCGAACCACTATAATCCCCGTGTTCTATTTTCTCTTCTCTCAGTCTTACTTTGATTATCGTTTGTCTCAAATCCATCAACTGTCTAGTATTGTGCAATTGTTGAAGAAAAATCTTTTATATACCTATTCACCCCGCTCTAGGTACTCATACTAGCGATATCAGTATGAAAGTGTCCTAAGGAAACATGAAGATTGAAAAAGATGGGGTTTTGAACGTGGCGTGCATGTAATGCAATGCAGGAGGACAGAGGAGGCTAGCTATTTTGCTTGGCACCCATTTCGAGCAATTTGTGTTACATCATTAAACAAATTGTTTGTAGCCTAGTAAGTACATGGTTCAAAGGTTTCCTCCTACAACAATTTAGGGTAAAAAGAATTCCCCATGCTAATTGTGATTCTTAATTTATTAATCGGATGAAAACTTTGGGCAATATGATAAATTGTGTTGGATGGT